>CAHIKZ030000222.1:2002500-2062500 GCA_903632075.3 Acanthosepion pharaonis | reverse complement strand
GGTGGTTGCATTTTATTGTTTCGACAGAAAAAGGGTGGAACTGAGATACCAACTTAGTAGCACGCTTAAATTCATGCAGTCAGGCCACCAGTGAAAAATAGCCCGTCAGAGCAGATGTCATGAAAATATTTATAGAAAAACAGAGGGAAGCCACATTACGTCGGTGAGAAAGTGCCTGGAGTCGAGGCCACAAGTCAGGACATATCACATTGCATAATTCTCTTTAGATTTTCTCGAGAGCCTTCAGATGAACAGCGGGTCCACCAGAACATATATGCAACAGTATTCCGAGCATGGACGAATGGAAGATTTGTAGATGGGATGGACTCAGACGCAAAAAACCTTCTGGCCCGACACAAAGAACTTGCACAAGATGCAGTAAGTGATTCAATGCAGTACTTACACCCCAGATCAGTGGAGAACGTGAGACCAAGAACGCTCTGTGTGGCGCTCTCGTGCAGCTGAGCATTAACTGTGCTATTAGGAGGCAGAGATATTTCTCTATGGTGAGTATATGACAGTAGCTTCGTGTTTGAGGCATTAAAATTTCACAGCCCATTTCCTGTCCCAGTCAACCACAGATTGGAGGTCGTTTTCGAGACCAAAAGCCAGGTTAACTTTGTCAGCAATGCCGTATTTACTATTGAGATGATCAGCTAATCTTATTTCCAAGTTACGATATTGATCAAAAGTGTACAGACTTATGTTGAGAACTTTAGTTTTAGTGTATATCTTCAAAGGACAGGAAATTGTGGAGAGACATGGTCACCTATGTCTTAAATGGTCACAACACATAGAAGAAGAATATGTTCTGATATGTTGGGAGCCTAACGGATATCAGCGCGGAAGAGTCTAATCTGCAAGTCGTTCAAATTCCAGGAGAGAGATGACATAAGAAATGTCTTTCTAATATCCCATGGGATGTTTTGCAGATTAAATTCTAATTAGGTGACAATGTAAACTGAAACTATTCGCCAAACATTTCTAAGTGTCTTAGAAGTTGCTCTCAGAATTGAGTTTAAAGAAAAATAGAATGTGGGAATACATGAAGGTGGCTATTTTGATGAAAAGTATTCCCAAAAATGTCGAGTGAGTTCAGCCGATTTGTCATTCGAGCTTCTTCAGTTGAACATTAAATCATGATATCTGTCGTGCAACCTATAGATATTCGTCTTTGCTTTGGATGATGTCGTCACATCTGGTCTGGTGTTTCTGGTATTTTTAGAGATTGTTGATAAAATCCAACAATTAATCTGCAATGTTATCGGTCCTCACAAGATATCTCGACTACAGTGATTTTTCCACCTACATAAGAAAACTCGCCTGCTACTTTTCTAATAATGATTTCATGTAAATTGTTCTGATGAACTTTCCCCTATTGTAGCTAGACTTTACGAATTTAAGCCCAGTAAAAGATTGGCAACACGGTGTCATCATTTCACAGTTTAATTGGTTAGATGTAACCGTAATTTCTATTTTAATAGTTTCTTCTATCGCACTTCTCACTTGTGGAACAATCTTCCAGTTCTATGCTTCCGAGTCAAATTTGATCTTCAAGAATTTGAATGCAATGTCAATCTCTATCTGCTGTCATCTCAGTTCCTGTTCTTTTACTCTTTTTCTCTCTCTTTCTACTGAATAGTATTTTTCTCATATTTTCTAAGACTCATTAACATCTTGCATCTGACTGGCTGTATTTAAAACGGAAACAAAAATACCGCGTGTATGTTTCTTGCAGATACATGCCTAAAATGGAAAGCTGTGTCGTTTCTTGTTGCAGATATCAGTGATTAACCTCGAACTAGATAACTCGCGGAGAGGGTTACTCGACCTGATGGTATTACTAACCGACCCACGTAAATGATTATATGGTTTTATCTAAACCTCTCACCATACTGTGCATATTTAGCTGTCATGCGTGTCTCTGGTATGCAACTATCAGAGTAGGTGTAAGGATGAACATAGTGGGCCTCGTAAATTTATAACCCAGCATAATCTATGTGGTAACAAACGTGAAACAAAGTGTATTCAGAGATACACTTTAGATGCCTACATAAAATAACCAAGTAATTTATTTATTCAACGTGGTTAAGTTTATTTCGTTTTATTTTCCTTGCCCAGAGATATCTGTGTGAATTCTTATTTAGTAATGATATTGTCATTGCCCGCCCTGTTTTACTGAGTATAATTCTGGATTCCTAAGCGTGACAATTGAACACAACAGATATAATGTCATCAAAGTCACGATCTAACTTGTTCGATGCTTTAATTCACTATCCCCACCCACCACGCTTAAAATCATAAAAATTATGTAATGCTCTCCGAAGAGAAAATCTTCGAACTTTGGTGATTTAGTTCGTATTTACTTTGTATTTGAAAGTATCAAGATAGACAAATGATGCTCGTTCATTCTTAGGTTATATTTCAGTTGACTTTCTAGAATCCTTAAAAACACAAATTCAGTACTCAGTAGTCTATTTCGATATGGATAAATTTCTTTTCAAACCAAATTCTGTTAATGCCTCGAATTTTGCACATTCTCAGGACATATATAAGCTACTAGCAGTAGAGCCCGGCGTTGCCTGGGGATGTAACAGTAAGAGATAGATCAAGTATCGACCATCATAAAGACTGAAAAATAAAATTGGCAAAGATTATTGTTTAAGGTAGACGGACACGCATGTCTTAATTAGTTTTTTTTTTTTACGAATTGGTCAAACGCAAACAAAAACATTGTTTTCAATCGTTATGAGTCTCCCGATTGAATAGAATAATTTTATAAACAATTGTCTTGTAAATGGAATTTTTAAAGCATTCTGAATCTAAAAACAAAGAAAAAAGTGTGCAAGACAATAAGAAACATTACCTGCCAAAACAAAAGTGAAGTTTTGTTGAAATCGGTTGAAAAATGTAGGAAATCCGATCCCATATATAAACGAACACACACAAACACACAAACAACCTGGGTTTTATAAGTATAACTCGATATGAGTTGTCCCGTTTTCATTCTGGCGACAGAATCGTGTTTTCAAATTGATTTCGTACAAAAACAATTGTGTTTTTTCCAATTTTTGGCGCTATCAGAACCACCGCATGGTAATTTTACGCAGTCCTGTGAAGTTTTGTTGAAATCGGTTGAAAAATTTAAGAAATCCGATCAAATATATAAACGTACACACACACACAATCTGCGTTTTATAATAAGTAAGATTCTCGAATCTGAAACAAAAGGTTATACTCAAATGAATAAATGAATACTACTACTACTTCTATTACTACTACTACTAATAATAATAACATTAAATACTTTGACAGTGTGTTAAACACTTGTATGTATCCTTAAGTATTTTGGAAATGTATAAAGTTTCTTCGGTGATAGTAAATTTCCCTTAAATATAACATGAAACTGTGGAAAACCACATTCTACCTAAATCACACCAAACGTCATGCCACTTCTAATAGTTTGAATATCCGACGAGGGATCTTTAAATGAGACTCCATGCCGTACCTTTTATTCTACCTGTTGTTAATCCCCCTGTCGTATGAACTAAACAGTAATAGCTACGGATATAAAGTAAAAAAAAAGAAAGAAAGCGTTTAATCACATATTCTACATGGAGGATATCAGATCTGTGCCAAAGATCAAAATCAGTTGAAGGGTATACAAAATAAAGTACAGTGTTTCAGGTATAACATCGATAGGGAGTTCGAAATAAATAAATGTGCAAGAGTAGCATTCAAGAAAGGCAGAATTACAACAACAAAAAACTCAATAGGTCTAGATTTTGACACAAAGATTAGAGAACTGGAAAAAGAAAAAAAGCCTACCTAGGAGTCAGCAAATGATATAAAATACAGCATACCCAAATGAAGGAGAACGTAAGAAATGGATACTATATCTAAGTCTGGTATTAAATCTTAAGTGAATATCAGTATTAAAAAATTAAGTGAATATCAGTATTAAAAAATTAAGTGAATATCAGTTGTAAACACATTATCTGTCCTTGTTTACAGTTTCAACATCCTTAACTGAAACATAGCTGACATTAAGCGAATGGACGCCAAAACGAGACATCTTCACATTTTGCCACCATATGCATTTTCTTAAGTCTAATGTTGACTGCCCTTACGTGCCTAGATTCGAATAAGGCAGATGTTTAGTTCGAGTGAGAACTGTCTTACAAAAGTACAACAATCGGTTTGCAAAGTTAACTGGAAACTACAGAAGAGTAGATGTTGATCTGTGTCAAAAACATGAAAGAAATAAGGAAATTTATTCAGTAATAAAGGAAGCCAACAAATGCAAAAAGGAATTTCCAATGGGCGAAGAAATGTTAGTAAAACATAAAACACCAACTACAGTTGCATAACGCTTACAAAAGAAAGCAAAAGCAAATGTAACGTACCAAATGCTGAAACGGATGGCAAGATAAGTCTCTTCCTGTTCAATAGTCTACCCGTACGAAACATGCTGATGTAGACAAACCCCCCATACCCAAGCATGGTTACATAGTTCCAGGAATAAAAGCTGAAACCTAAAGGTTTTATTATTACTGCACACGGCTAGTCCTTGCCAACGAGAATTTACCAGCGCACAAAGTGAAAAATGTTCTTAGCCTAAATTGCAGAATCTGTAATAAATATCCAGAAACAATTGAACATTTTGTGTCTAGTCGAAAGTCATTGACAGCATTCAGAATTGGTTAATATCTTCATTGGAATATATGCAACTTTTCTGGAATGGTAGCTGCAAAAAATGGGATGAACACCATCCAGACCCGGTTACAAAGATAGCATTTGTCAAATTTCGTGGGACTTTAAAATACACACAGGCAGAACAATCAAAGCTAATCACCCAGACATCGTGATTAGCGACTGAAAAGCGAAAAATGTGTCTTCTTATTGACATAACAATCTCTGCAGGCCGTAATCTATTAATATCTTCAAAAAATATCAAAATACAAATACAAAATGTGGCCCATGAGGCCTCGGATTGATTGAAAAATATTCCTATAGACTGATCGAAAACAATTCCTGGTCGCCCAAGCCTTCGAGAAATACGAAATAATGTACTCACGATTACAACTCACTTCTTATGAAGGGCGTTATCTATGTAAAATATGTGTGATCTTAGTTTGTCATGTTTTTGTTTTTTTTTTCCAAAAATGCTCAGTGAAAAACGTCATGATGTCATTTCGACCATAGCTCTCTGATTAGGAGCTGGAAATAATGACTATACACCAGAAAGCAATAATAATAATAATAATAATAATCATAATCTGTTATGAGATACTATGTCAATACTTCCAATGGAAAATCTATCATCATTTCGGGATAAAACAGACACAAAGTCGTATTAACACAATACTGGATCTGTTGTTGAGGGAACAGATCGCCCAAACCTTATCATCAATGACAAAAATTGAGTGGTAGACATGAAAGAAACATCCGTAGGAATGGTTTTGAGAAACTAAGCAAATGCAAATAAATCGAGACGAAAAAAAAAAAAAAAAAAACAGCCTATTGCTTAAAAACTAAAACTGTCTGGAAATTTGGGTCTGATAAATTCCAGCACAAATTTACAAAATCCTGGAAATCCAAATATCATAATAATAAATAGCACAGTGCTTATCATGTGACAAGATTTGTCTATTTCAGTTTTAATGTCGTTGATAGCTGTCTTTGGTTTAATTAAGTGTAAAAACGGCAAATTACATCCTTCTAAAAATAGATATGACTCGGCATGTGATTAGAAAATGTATGCAGGTAAAAATGAAAATGTTTATAATAATAATAATAATAATATTAACATGGATTCAGAGATACATGAATTAACCTTTGGCGTAAAGTTCTGTATTAAATGGGGGGCCGCTCAAGACTACCAGCTTCTGTAAGCATGGATGTATGGGTGGTGTAATTGATAACTTCTCTGAATGAGAAATAGGAGAGCCGAGTTCGAATTCCAGTCGGGTTCGTTATATGTAATTATGTATAAATACCCTCTGGAAAGATATGAATCCCTCTCTCCTCTTGCAGGCTATGGGTTAAATAATAAGACTTTATTATTAGAAAAAAAATTATTATCTCGTAAAAAAATACAATCCCAAAATATGTCTCAGCTATAAATAACCTTAAAAAGGTTTATAAGCCGTAAAAAAATCAATCAATTCAATAAAAGAAAATAATTTGGGTACAGCCTTGGAATATTAATAAAGAATTCATTCAGAATCGCCTCAGGATTTCTGTATTTGTTTTTATTCTATCTAGTCTGTCTATAATTCTGAGATGAGGTATAGTAATTATTTACATTGTTCAGACTGTTATCCTCATCTTTATTTCCATATTCCCGACGTTTCAGCAGTTGTACGCTTCGGTCTTCTTCAGGTGATTGAAAGTTATCACTGAATTCTTTATTTCCTCCACTGGGGTAGATTGTTATAGTTCTACGTGCCGTACATCTTCCTTCTAAATAAATCTCATTTTTTTTTCACCACTGCAATAGACAGATATTGAACTCACGACACGTTGGGTGAAGTCATTGGATCCAACCAGCAGTTTTATCCACTGGGCCAGGTGTCCTTGAGGACAACTGCCCGAACAATGTAAATAATGTAAGATTATATCTAGGTTGAGAGGTTGAAGAGTGTCGTGGCTGTAATCACCAGTATCTTTCTTTCAGATTTTTGGATTAATCTTGGCTTGATTCCTATGTCCGAGATACTCAACTGACATCTTAAACTTAACCTTATGTTGACAGCATTCATTCCTTTTGAATAAAATTAAGGATTAATCATTTCATATTGCTTACATCGACTACAACGTCTAAGAGATCTATCCAGTCTCTTATAATAAAAAAAAATTATTCACGGTGCAATTATTCATAATCTTAGAGAAAATCTGGAACCTTCATGTAAGTTAACTCGAATCTTTATTACTGTCGAAATCAAGGATATATAACATTGTTCACAAGCCGTGGGAAACATTCATCAACAAGAAAATCTGATTTCTTTTCAATGAACATCCGTCAGCGTTTGAATACTTAGTATTCCTATTCTGCTGAGGACATGTTATTTTTTTTTTACTTTAGAGAGAAACGCATACTGAGCAGAACGCACGAACACGGATGGAAATTGTTAATCAACTGAGTGTAAAAACAGGCACACCTCTTTAAATAGCAAATCAAAATGAAATAGCACATTTACCGTTCGATGCTTGCGAAACGTACCTAAGAATACATCTTCTGCGTATAAAATAAACTACGACGCCCCAGTCAGTCACAGGAAAGCATGCATAAACGAAATCAGGTGCACAAACGAAGAAACATACGCACTTTTTTTCCCCCAAGCAGACAGAAATATACAATGATCCCTAGATATCCACAGATACATTTCTCGGCGGCAACTTCAGAATTAAACAATTCCTAAGTTTTCGTTCGTTAGGTTTCCCACCAGTTCCAGTCTTACAATGAAAAGAAAAATGAATCTATTTTGACGTTGCTAAGATCTACAGCAAGAATGAAGCTTCTGATCTAATAGAATATGCTGTCAGAAATTCCGCTGCTACTACTACTACTATTATTATTACTACTACTACTCTTAATATTACTACTACTACTGCTACTATTATTATTACTACTACTCTTATTATTGCTACTATTACTATTACTACTACAACTATTACTACTACGACTATTATTATTACTACTACTCTTATTATTGCTACTACTACTATTACTACTATTATTATTACTACTACTACTCTTATTATTATTACTACTACTTCTACTATTATTATTACTACTACTATTATTACTACTACTACTACTATTATTATTATTATTACTACTTCTACTACTATTACTACTACTACTATTATTATTACTACTACTACTCTTATTATTATTACTACTACTTCTACTACTATTACTACTACTATTACTACTACTATTATTATTACTATTACTACTCTTATTATTATTACTACTACTTCTACTATAATATTACTACTACTATTACTACTACTATTACTACTACTATTATTACTACTACTACTACTTATTATTATTATTAATACTACTTTTATTATTACTACTACTACTATTATTATTATTATTACTATTACTACTACTTATATAAATAATAATAATAATAATAATAATATTATTATTATTATTATCATTATTATTTCCCTTCCCCCTTATTACTAGGTAAGGCAATATAAAAAATGTACAAATCATCATTATTAAAATTATTTCTCTGCCTGCTTATTACTGGGTTACTAGCCGATACCTTAGGAAAGGCAATAAAAAAATATACACATTCTGATGATATATATTTTACGTTCCATGTAGTGTTTATTTTATATATTAATTTGCAATAATCTGCTTAGTTGTAGAAGAGTTCTACGCGCATTTTTTTTTATATCCCTCTAAACAGGTACTACCAGAGATATTGTTAACGCTTTTTGCCTACCACTGTTTTTATCATAGACAGGCCTCCAATTATTGTAGGGGTAACAGTAGTTTTTAATTTGTCTCAGATATATTTTTCAATTTTTTCAATTCCAAGATTATTACATCTACTTATTTTGACATATGATTTAAGAGAATTGATTGCACAAAACGTCTATGATAAGGTATAATTTTAGTCTTTAACCTCGATGCCCGGTGTGTTAGTTTTTTTTATATTCGCATCTGTCTGAACAGTACAGCCTCAAAAATAGTTACCTCATATTTCTTGGTGATATGTATACATATATGCAGCATGTATTTATGTGCCGTGTCCTCTCATGACATAGGCGATAATGGCTCTCTAAAATCCATGTCACTTGTAGCTCGTAATAAATTAATATTTCTCTTAAGACCTGTTGCGCCAACCGTTCAGTCAAGCTCACTAAATATGCTATTCGTTGTTTTCCCCTTTTTCTTTTGCCCTCAATCTATCTTCGTGAGTATCAGATCTCGCAAGCTCTTCTTCTTTATTATATGCTTCAGAAACCTCAACTGTCTCTTTCTGAAGTTACGTATTAGTTTCCTGTTTGTTTCCATTTTCTCCAATACTTCGTCGTTACTCCCATGTTCATCCCATGGTGTCCTTAGCTTCATTTTGTAGAACAACATATCTGTTACTTCAGATCTCCTCATAATCATTGAGAAGATCATCCAACATTCACTGCTATACAGCAAATAGTTATCAGGTAACAGTTTTAAATACTCCTTTCTTTATTTCTAGTGATTTTTTTTTTAATTTTCTGTCTTCAAACTGCTTCTTAATTGGTAAATTTCAATTCGTTTCCTCTTCTTCTTTTTCAAATATTTCGCAATATTTTTGCATCATTAATTGTTATGTTGCAGAATTTAAACTCAGTTCTCCTTTCAACTTATCCCCTATTTTGTTCTGAGACTTCTTCTTCTAGAAAGATGCATAGTCAAAGGAATTCTAAGCGATAAACTATTTAATATACATACTGATATTGTAGCGGGGTCACCAAACATGTAGGGGGTGCGAATCGGACGACTGGTCAGCAATAAGAATGTGAAAGTCACCATCAAATGTGGCGGTCACATGTAATTTATATTTGACGTAAAATAGCACAGAGGAAAAATACAAGACAGAACGTAATGGTTCAAAACATAACATTTTTCAGTTTTTTTTATGTACATGCATATAAGCTAAATGATTGATAGAATTACATCTTTTAGATTTGGGAAATATAGTACCGGAACTCACGAGGTTGAATTGATTATTGAACTGTAGTTTTCGAAGAATAAAGTTCCTGTTGCATGTTAGGAAATGTGAGTTGAAAAAAATGGGGAGAGTTCAGAAGAGTTAAGAGTTCGTACTTGCGTGAATGCTGGTAATTTTTCTTTAAAGTCTGACCGCAAGGTTAATACGGGAGCTGTTGAAGATCACATTTTGGGAGCAAGGTGGAGACGAAAGAGAAAAAAGAGAGAAGACTTACTCATGTTTTGTTTATATAAGGTGGTGTATCACGTGATCGGCTCCAACCTTGTGCATGGGAAAATATCATTCCTGACGTGCAGGCAATTTGATTGGTCGGAATTGACCAATCAGCAAGCTAGTTTTGAGGAGATTAGCCAATGAATGATTGTCGTATGATCTGTATGTATGTATGTGTGTGATGGTGATGATTATCACCACAATGTAATATCTTAAAACGATTTTACAAATTAAAATATGCAAATATCAGCTCATATAATATGGATTTTAGGCACTAAAAGTTTAAAATACTATTTTCCTATTTTGACCTTTATTTTTATTTACGTTAAATTATCTTTAATCATCCTTATTCTTCGTCATCTAATGGAGAATGTTATAAAGATAAACCCAAAGAAAACTCCTAATCCATCACGGTTTTAATATTAACTAGAAATACCCATGAAAAACAGTTTCCTGTTTTAATTTTCCGGTAAATCTTGATTCTTAAGTTAAAGAATAGGCATGGGGAGTAATGGTTAGCGGCTGGCTTGAGGAATCGGAGAGCCGAGTTCGAATTTCATTCGGATCCACTACATTCACTTACGTGCTGATATCATTGGGAAAGGTATGGGTTCTCTACTTCTACCACAGCTATGATTACAACTGGGTTCTATAGCCTTCGATGGCAAACAGTTTAGGAGAAGGAAAAACTTTGAATTCAAAACCGGCCTGTATGGTGTTGGGCTCCGTCAGACTATCCTACCCAAGAAACACCACTTCTACTGCGCCTGCAGTAGACGGGTCACGTGATAAAAAATGACGACTTCTACGACAATAAAATGTCCGTATAAATTCCCCTATCGCATCGATAAATATCTGAGCTTAACAACTTTAACAAAATATCGCAATAACAATCATAAAAACGAATGCTAGTTGTTATTTAAAGAAGTAAATGGGTTTCAATGAAAATATTTGATATTGACAAACTTTTTCAATTTCACTGGAGCAGACATTAAACACTTGTATCTTCATTTTTTCGTTATTTCTTTCATAATTTATTTCGGTTGTTCTTTCAATTTCTCACCGAAAACATGCTACGTGTTTTCCGTCTTTCCACACGATCAAGACAGCATAGTCAATTATATATAAAGCAGGAGACGCTAAACTGTTCTGTCTTCAATTCTTTATTTCTTCCTTTCTTTGTTTTTCACAATGTAACTGAACTGCGTCTCTGCTATGTTTTTTCTGGCTTTCCTTTTGATCAAAACGGAATAGTCCAGCATTTATGTAGCTATTGGATGGGCGTAACCTAAGTGATAACTAAGGATGGATGGGATACGCACAATTATAATAAGATATTATGCAAGAAAAAAGGTATGACATTCAAATAATATACAATATTAGCAGGCGTGAAAGAAAAATAGACTGTTATAAGACATGGTAGTATACTCTTTGGAAGAGATGTTAGTATTACAGTGGATTACCTGCAAAGGTGTTGTTCATACAGTTATCTTGCAGGTAAATAGTTTAGCCCCCAAAATAGCCATATCATGTTTTTTATATGATAGATTATATTTGCGGGCTATAGTAATTGTCTTAACATATGACCCATCGAAGAAGGTGTGCACATTTTCCTAAGCAAACACAAATATACAAACTCCTCTATCACCTTGCTGTCTTTCAACCCGGGTCTTAGGATCGGAATGCTAACTTTGTAACCAATATGTATTCCTTTCGTAAGAATGGCGATTCCTAAGAAAAAACCCTCTTTCCAAGAACCTCTATTTTGAGGAAAAATAATCCTGAGTGGATGCTTCCATGAAGGCTACACACTTGCCGTTATCCATCTTCCATATGATCATAACTTTCATTCCGTAATTATTCAGCTTACGTTCACCACATTTAGCAACACTCTACCTTGAGTGGCTCTTTATTGTCTTTAATATTTGTTTAAAACATTTCGTCATGTCTGCCTCTTTTTTCCCATTCTTTTTTTGTGGTAGCTTTTACTATAGGTTTCAAACTTTGTTTTTCCTTACTTTTTGCTTTTTAAATTTTGTTTTTCTTTCATGAAATTCTTAATAAAATCATTATTACTTTTATGGCCTAAACGATTTCTTCGACAACATTCCTCTTTCAACTCCTTATCTCGCCTAGCCGTAGCTAATTATCTTACGTTAATAACTTTATCGAGAGATAAAACAGGGGCAGTAAGGAAATAGATCCGAATCGATTATCCCATTGAATACAGCCTGCCTCAGATCCACTTGTGCATACATTTATCCCCATCGACCTGTTCGTATTAATTACTGTATGGATAGAGGAAATAATGTTTACGTCATATAAGCATGTGGAAAAAGAAGTGTGATCAAAAAGAAAGTATACGCCTTAAATCTAGTCACCATAATACATTGAAATAATAAAAAAAAAACAATAAGAACCGGTTTCAGTCATTTAGAGTTGTTCATAACAAGCAAAGTTTGTGGATTTTACAAAGTAAATTCTGTATATTTTATACATATTTACTCAACTACAAATTAAAAAAAAAAATCAGCTCCATCGACAACTGATAATTGTTCTCCCCAACTAATAATAATCTCTATTATAATTCTGTTTGTCTCTCTTTTCGTTAGTTAATTAGTTCCTTAGTTGGCGAGACCGTTACGCCCTGTCAATACCTCATAGATAATGGTCTATTACGTTTTCACTGCGTGAAAATACGAGATTGACATATCAGAGATGCTACTTGGTTTCAGTGAGAAAATGAATGAAAGAAAAAAGAAGGAAGATAGAAGTGTTTAGCGTCTGCTTCAGTGAAATGAAAAAAAGTTGTCAATTTCAAATCTTTTCATTTGTACACCCTTACTTATAAATGAATTTATTAATAAAAATGTTTGGAAGACGGGTTTTTGGATAATAATAATAATAATAATAATAATAATAATAATAATAATAATAATAATTATGTGGCACATGACAACATCAAAAATCCCTGTTGTAGTTGGAGTCCTCGGATTGGTTGGAAAAGAATCCAACAGGCTCACAGAAAGGATGCCTTAAAGAAATACAAAAAAAAAATTGTCCTCACGAGTACAGCCCACACCTTACTATTTTTTGTTGATTTCAACTAAGCTTCGACCAGGGTTGAGACCAGGGTTGAAATTATACCAAGTTATTTCAAGCTGAGTTCTTGCTCATATCGGCATGGAGAGGTGAAGTGCATGAATAACATACCACCGTTTCACTCGTGTCGTGTGAGTGACACTCTCAAGACGGAGCTCTTCGAAGCCATCGATGGTTGTACTTACTAGTCCGAAATCACAAGTCATCGTGACTGAGGGTTTGAGCGCATTGGTTTTGTTGAAGATGTTGATCACGATAGATTATATACTCTCTCCCAGAAACTTGACTAAGGTAACTCTGCATGATTGCAGTATAAACCATGTTTGAAATGTGGATCCTGAAAAAGAAACAAATGTACCTGGGCAGGTGTCTGCAACAGGGATTAGCCAGCCAGTTACTTGACTGATATACTCGGGTAGGAGCAGTCAAGTAGGGCACCTCGACGTGGTGTAATGGTTAGACAGCTTCTCTTGCTAGATCAATTACGACTGAGTAGTGAGTTCGATCCTCACTGGGTGCCCCATACTTTCGGCCTTGTGCCACATCTAAGCCGGGCTTAGAAAATCACTATATTGGGCACCTCGAGGTGGTGTAATAGTTAGCAAGCTTTGTCTGGCTAGAACAATTACGACTGAGCAGTGAGTTCGATCCTCACTGGGAGCCCCATATTTTCGACCTAGTGCCACATCTAAGCTACGCTTGGAAAATCACTAGGAGCAGTCAAGTATATTTAGCTTTGCTTTATCTAGCTGAGTGATTTGCATATTAATCTGGCTGGGATTGGTTAATCGTGTATAATTGGGTAAAAAGTTGTTCAGGGCGACACTTCTCACTATCTCAGATCGATACTAACCAAAATACATCTGGATTGAACAAATATGGCTTGTGATGTTCGATTTATGACATTTCCTAATTAAGCTGACATGGGGAAAGTTTTCATCGTCCTTAAAGGAGGAACCGATTCGCCAGCGCTGCGAAGAGGAAAAATTATTTGACAGTCTTCGTTTACATATTTGTCAAAGATGAGAGACAGCCGTTCTGTGTCGATGTTGAAGCAGGAGAATAAAACCTGAATGGTTGCTTTAACTGTTCACAAGTTTTCGACAATGGTTTCAATTTTGATAATCGGATTTCTTTCGCATTCAGCCACTGAGATTATCCAAGAAGCATCAACTTGAATCCAAACAGGTCTTTTTCAAAGGTACAATGGTATACTGTACAGAAATCAAACGGTTTGGATGCCAAGTTACAATTAACACGTTACATTAATTCTGACCGACAGGACACGCTTGCTGACTACTACAATTAAACTATCCTTGAGACTTTATTAGTCGATTAACTTGTTACTTCTATTTACTTCCCATTCTCAGTACCCAGAGAAAAGAATATGCAAGGTACTTACTGTTATATCTAGCCATTTCAACTAAAAATGATGAGACCTTGCCGGCAATCTAGTACAGTGTTAAAATTCAGGCAATCTAAATAAAGAGGAAAGCGTATCAGCACAATTACACTGAAACTATTTATAGATAAGGCACATGGAAGTGACTGAAGCCGAGTTGCCAGGTCAAGACCAATAATATTGCCGATTCTTTTGGGGATTGTATCAAGAATCTCTAAGTATATAGAAGAAACACTATACTGGTTATGACAGCAATATTCAATGCATGGAGGAATGTTAGACTTATAGATATGTAAGATGAATTCTAGCGCAAACTTTGTCGAGCACGACACAGTGAACCAAAATTCCTAGCAGAAGAACTATTCAATATAATCTTTCCACTTCATATCAGCGGAAGGAGGTTAGCATCAGCCATGGTGGTGAAAGACAAAAGTTTCTCTTAGACGATGAAAAGAGAACAGTTTCGTTTTGGAGGACGTAAAATGACCAAGACATTTCTTGCCTTTGTTAATAACAGATTGTAGGTCATTTTTAGATCAGCCACCAATTTGACCTCATCGAACCGATCAGACTTGCCATCATGACAGAAGTTCATCGAAAAGCATCCTGATTTTCTCAAAGCATCTGGATAGATGTAAAACGCATCAATATTGAAGCGACAGGCTATTTTTCTGTTATGACCTACCAAAAATGTAGATAATAATTTTTGTTGCGGATAAATTATAGTTTTGTTTTACTGCTCGGTGTAAATTTGTTTTGTTAACTAAACTTTCACAATAACGAAGATGTTCGAAGAAAGCTTAGTAACAAAGATACAAAAAATAGACGCGAAAGGAAAATGCTTACCAGATAATTTCGAATTGTCTTTTTGTAAAGCCGACTATTTTGTTTATCAATCTTATGCTCATTTATGATGAAATAACCTGTTTTATCTCCAAACCTCAATCTCATACAATAAGTTAAGGTAGCCTAGCAAGAGATGTGTACAGTGAAAACAACTTATGTTCCACACTAGTAGGACTGAAACTGGTTATCATGAATTCATTTTTTAATGGAAAACTTAGACATTCAAATTTGGAAGGATAAAGCTGTAACGATAATATTTGATATTTTTCTATATAATGTCTTGTTAATAAAAATAATATTTATTTTCTATCACTTTTTTTTCTTAAATAATTACTAGAAATAATTATTCTCGAGTTTTCACATAACAAAATGACTCTCTGAAACTTGTTTTTATCTTTGTTGTTGTTATCGGATAGCTTACGATTTACTTTAAAATAATTCCACTAAACTTAGTAAAAAATTGCGGTGATTTTTTAAAATCCTCTATGTAGTGTACTAAGAAGCTAATAGCCTTATACACATGAAATAAACATAAAAATCGGGGACATGATTTGCATCAGATAGCTATGTTATCCGCTTTGATGTGAGGCTTCTACAGATAATCCAGATAAAATTTGAACGTTTTTACAGGAGATAAAATATTATTTCACAATAGTCTAGGTTTCGTTTGCATAGATTTACTTTTTGCTACAGCTTATCAACCTTTTGCGGATATCTAAAGCAAGAGAAATGTTTTAGATTGCCTGAAAGTTCGGTGAGATAATACAGCCATCCCTCGATTAATGCGCATTCGATTAATACATTATAAATTAATGCGTTAAAAATATACCAAAATTCGATTAGTGTGTACATATACAAGATTTGTGCGGTAAAACATTCTTCAATTTAACCATAGTAATAGAAAATTGATTTTTATAGTTACGGCTGTAAAATTAGCTGCACTAATCGAAGGATTCCTGTAATGATTTATCTAATTCTTACTAATTAATTGGAAGCAGAAGAGGGTATTTACGCATAAGTAAATATAGCGAGCCTGGCTGGATTTTGAACTTGGCAAACTGATTTATATATCCAAGCCATTATCGATCACCCACCTATCTACCAACCAGGGTCGACGTTGCTTAACTTCAGTGATCGTACAGGAACAGGTATTCAAATGTGAAATGGTCGTAAGCCTATGCAACTCTAAGGGTCGTCGTTCAGGCAACATGAGACAAGTCTGCCTATAATAAAAGTTGTTCTTCCTTCACAGAGAAAAAGGGATACAATACATATGTTTGCACTGAGTCTTTCTGAAATCGTCGTTACCAAGAATTGACATTGGTCGTATGATCTGTCGGAGGTTCGCAGTTTTTTTTAGCGGTACGTCAGTTGCGTATGGGCCATTTAATGTCGAAATGTAACATTCTTGGGAGTATTAGTAATTTCTTATACAAAAATGTATTGCCTGCAATTTTCTTTCTTTTTTTTTTTTTTTACAAAATTGTATTGTTGGTAATTTTGATTTTTAACAAGAATACATTGCTGGAAATGTTCTCTTTTTTTTTTTTAAATCGTATTCGTGGTAATATTTTTATGAATTACTGGTAATATATATATATATATATATATATATATATATATATTATAAAATATAATTCTTTCGCTACATAAGTGTTCTCAAGTTTCAAAAACGAGAGCCGATATATATATATATATTTAAATGCATTATTACTTTTTTTTACGAGGTAAATGTGTTGCTTTTATTTTTATTATACAAATGTTTGTTTTGGTATAATTTCATAGTTTTTTACCACAAGTTTAGGGATTAAATATTTGCCCATATTTGGGGTCCTACGAAGTCCTACACCCCACTGGGTCAGGATGCATCTGGGAACAACAGCAATTAAGAAGTTGTACCACGCCACTCAAAATCTTCCGATCAGTGGCCTTGCTGCTGAATATAGTTTACTGTCAGAACGTCATCTATTAGAATTCATAGCATAATTGCAATTATGTGAGCAAGATGATCGACTGTTCAACAATTTTTAACCGATAAGTACACGTGTTTTTATTTTCTGAACCGTTAGTTGTGATTGTTAACTCTTACTGTTCATCATCTTAAAGCGATATTCTACTACACACAAACAACGAATCCAAACGTAAAACATAACCCTTTACAAAAATAAACTTAAGATACATTTCCAGTGTACTGAGCGCCCAACGCGGATCTTCATGTAAGATTTACTGCTAATCTTTCACATAAATCACAGTTAAGATCGCAATGATACAAAAATTGTTTTGTATCGTTCAATTCCTCTAAAATCGCTGTCGGCACTCACACATCCGAAAATCGGGATCATGATATTATATCCCTATTCCTTTCTACCCGACCCGTCGTCGCGGTGATGGCTGTGAATATATATATATATATATATATATATATATATATATATATATATATATATATATATATATATATATAGAGAGAGAGAGAGAGAGTTTGACGAGGCCATTCGCGCGAATTTTATTTTGCTGGACAACTCTCCGTGACCTAGAATCCCACGCAATTTGCCAGATGCTCCTCTCTCGGAGATGAAAAATCGATCGAAGATCATTTCGCTATCTTGATAATCAATAGACGGTGAATTTCCTCCAGTCATGATGAACAGTTGAAATCGCAATGGGGATTCTTGCTTTGAACGTCTACCGAGACTTAAGGTCACCACATACGACAAGTGGGACTCAAATATGCGATTCACAGATAAATTTTCTAGCAGAAGTTTTGGTTTCTTTACTTTACCAAAAAAGTAACTGACTCATTCAGGAGTGGAATATTTACTCCAATATCCGGGCTGGAGCTGCCTAATTCTGAGTTTCCAACCTTGATAGAATTAAAAATATATTACGTGGCCTTGAGGTTGATAAATGTTTTACCAATTCCATGGCAAATGTTGAGATGAAATCCATTCTTTAGTGTCCCTAGTTAAGAGCTTTAATGTTTTACTATATCCACTGCGTTTAATAATTCTAGTTCCCAACGTATTCGATTGACAAGAATGCTACTGCATTCCGAAAGCTCCTTCATGAGAACAGACAATTTTAAAATACACTTGCTTGGACGTTTCGTCGAATATTTCAAAATAAATCCCTTGATGTCCAGGGAGATTTTGGTATCTATCCTTTGTATCCTCACTTATAACTTCATTCTCATACGTTCATATCACTTAAATTATTCAATAACACTCAATAGTTCTTTGCTCTTCTACTGGATGAGCATTGGTATAAAACGAGAATATGGATTCAATGCCCGGTGTCAGATGAACCCAGTAGAATTGATATTAACGAGTGTGTACTGTTCACACATTTCTGCTGAATGGCTCAACATGTACTATTTGAAAAATTCCGAGATCCTTAAGTATGCATTAATTACATCAGAAAGTTCGTCCGGGTTATGACGATAAACTACATCCGCGTCCTGGGTAAGACGATAAACTATATCCAACACTCTAGACAGTTTTACTTGCCAGCATCTATCTTACATATTTATAAATCTACATTTCATCCTTGCTCTGAATAATGTTGTCATATCTGGTTTGGCCCTCCTAAGATATATTTAAAGATTATAAGAATCTGCAATGCTGCTAGTCCTGACCTGGTATCTCGGTTTCAGTTATTTTACCACCGCCGTAAAGTAGCCTCCCTGTGCATGTTTTGCAGATATTTTCATGGTAATTGTTCGAATGAAGTTTACTGTATGGTACGTAAACATTATTAATCTTAGCACAGTTCTAGATTGGAGGCAATGATTTATAATTGTGCAGATGGTATGACTAGATGTAACCATAAGTTCTATACAAACAGTGTCTTCATTCGCACTTACTGCTTGTCAAACTCTTTTCCAGCTTCGTCTTTTCATTATAGTTTGATCACCAGAAATTTGAATGCAATGTCATATCGTTCTTTTATTGTTGTCTTTCTTAGCAGTGTCTTTTTTCTTATATTCTCTAACAGTCAGTAACGTTTTGGGATTTACTGGCTTTGTTGCTCCTTGCTTGGACTGCAATGATTGAAAAATAAGAAAGAACAATTGAGAAAAACTCTATGAGGGATTACTTAAAAGAAACTAATATTTTATCAGGCTGACTGTATTTTCTTTGGTGACTCAGCAGAAATTCTCAGAGTAGTCCGAAGTTACTCTCAGCACTACAGTTCTGAGAGAAGAGGATTAATAAAAAGTATATTTTGTGAAAGTTTGCAAAAGGGTTATAGAATATTCTTCGCTCTGAGATTATGGTATGCCTTATTTTTAGAATAGTGTAGGTATATCATTATTATTATAAATATATAAAAATAAAATAATAATAATAATGAAAATTATAAATAAAATAAACAATAAGATAACGTTGTATAAAAAAAATTAAATTAAAATTAAAACTAATAAAAAGCTCCCAGCAGGCAACAAAATTGTTCCTGTCGGAAATACGGATATTCCGCCAAAAGTCGTTAAATTTAATCTCTTTACGATGAACCGTGGTACGGGCAACGCGTGTCCAAAATCTCTGGGATATGGCGTGTAATAACACGGAGAATTTTCTCCCTTTTATCACATGTATCACAAAACAATTGTAATCTAAAACATAAACACAACAAAAAAAAAAAAAAAAAAAAAAGAAAAGGAAAAAGAAAATATAAGTAAATTGTGTGAAATTAACATTTGTCATACTTTTCGTGTTATATCTGTACGGTTTATTTTCTGTCAAGTATGCTTTTATCTCTGTGAAGATGAAGCCATGATACTATTATGATGTGAATGAATCCCCCCACAACATTAAGGCAACCGCCAACGAAAAATACTTATTCACCCACAGGAGTTAGATCAAACCTAGATTGAAGCAGTCCAGTACTCAGCTTACAGACTTCACATAATAATACGGGTCTTTGTGGGGGTAACTTATAACTATTATTAAAAGCATAGCAAATGTTATGAAGAATTTCATCCTTTGCTTCACTATTTCATTCATATAGATTTTTGTTATATAGACAGGGTTTAATAGTTTATATGCCTATGTATTCATTTCCTATTGAAGGACTTCCCGCCAAGAGAAACACATTTCAATAATTAGTTAATTATTAAATTTAGTAAAATTAACGGCGTAATGTTTCATCAGGCTGACGGTAGACAGTATTGTTTTAGAATAATCAGCAAAAATTTCCAGGGCAGACTGATTTGATTTAAACCTTTGCGCCTAGATGCAGCAGTGTAGTTTTCAGAGAGTTTCATTACTAAGAAATAAATATTTCCTTGAAGTTTACAAAAGCAATATAGAATATTTTCACTCTGATTAGTGAGATATTCTGGCTAAATAGTTGATTTATTTCAGGTTCATCATAAGAAGTTGTAATGGCGAACGTATCACCCTAATTAAACGATACATAAATATTACATGGCAGGCAATGAAAAATGAATAACACGCAATGACCAACGCAAATGTTAGAGTGTTGACAAGAATCAAATCTCTACAATCGGCTCTTAAGTAAAAAAAAAAAGGGTAATTTTATGCATGTAGTATATTCATGTACAATTTTAAAAATACGTTTCCAAGGCCGATAGACGCATTACGTCTATAAAGGTTTGGTTAAAAAAGAACTTTGCAATTGTTATCAGGACGAATGCTGTTCCTCTCCGTGACAACGCTATGTCACATAACGCAAGGATAACACAAGACAAATAATTGGTTTTCTTGAAACAAATTGTCAAAAATATCATAAATTGACTTTCTCTTATAATGAATGTCCAACATGAAATAATATATTTTATTGTAACTTTATAAACGAAATGAATATTTCTTATAACATTGCTTGAAAAAAGAGAAGAAATAACTTGATTTCATCCACTCTCCATGTCCCATAGTAGGCATTAGTATATTCATGATATACTCGCTCATTATAACAACGGAAGGTACTTCTCGGATAACACAAATATATTCATTTAAAAAAAAAAAGAAATTGTGCGTTCGACGTACAAAACGTTAGGAACTTGATATAATAGGTAATGACGCAGGATAATGATGAGTATCCGACTAACGGTCGTCCGGCATCGACTGAGCGATTGACCCCTGAGCGACTCAGCGACGATATTTAGTCACCCCCCACGTGGGCATTATGTGGCACAAGGCCGGTTTAACGTGGGATCTCTGAGCCCGTGGGCTCGGCCAAAAATATGCCCATTGAACCCGTATAAACGGGTTCAGGGTCGGTTTACCTCCCCGAAAGAGAATCCGCTCTTCGGCGTAGCCTCTTTCGTGTTCCTCCCTGCCGAAGGCAGAGAGTTCAACCGGTCAGCCGACTTCAGACTGAACTCAGACCGACCCACTGAGCGACTGACTTGTTACTCTTACTACTCCTACTTATTATAGGTGGGATAGTCTATTAACTATAGAATAGGTGTGTTCCACTATAACAATATATTTATCACAATTTATAACCCTCAGGAAATTTATAGCACCTATAAAAAAGCAAGCAATATGAGAAAAGACGAATAAATAGGGTTTGTTCGGATTAATATAGAAATTGCTGTGTTTACGTTTCAGTGACGAAATCGAGTCGATACTGTTATGTGCTTTCAAGAAAATCAGAACGAAGGGTTGCTCCTTGCGTAAAAGGAAAATTAAAAAAAATAATGGATTGTGAGGGTCTTTATGATCGAGCGATCTGGAGCGTACCGGATCAAACGGTGATTTCACTTCCAAAAGGGGACGCAGGAGATCATTACTTTTTCGTGATTACGCATATATGTATGGCATACTGTTTAAAATAAAACAACGGAAAGCTTTTTTCAAACATGGGTAACCACCAAAAATAACATATGAACGTTCCCCATAATTGGTAGGGAAGAGTAGAGGCGATAAGCAACAATAAACTACAGAGGAACTCAAAATTGATCGGTGAAATTAATTATTGAATTAATATTTAAGCTAACCTTTTAGAAGTTCAACAATACTTTTTCTGTCGCCATTTAATTTAAAGACAATTTGATGTACATTGGCTTTTTACTTTCCGTACAAACAATTATTTTTATTTTATGGGTGACTTTTGCTGGATTCCACAATTAATTTTGTTTATTCCCAGGAATTTTTTGGATTTGCTCACAGAGTCGGCCTGGTTCCATACTGGTATATGCTGGGCTACAGCCTTAGGAGTAATACACACACACACACACACACACACATATACATATATATATATATATATATATATATATATATATATACACACACACACATATATATATATATATATATATATATATATACACACATACATATATATATACACACACACACACACACACACACACACACATATATATATATATATATATATATATATATATATATATATATATATATATATATAGAGAGAGAGAGAGAGAGAGAGAGAGAGGGGAGGGAGCAGAAACACCTTATGCGACAGCACACAGCCATGGCACCACAATTAAAAAAGAAGTGGGGATGGATAAAAATATAAAAGAGAGAGATTGTGTTAGGCATACATAAAACCATTGATAAGTTTTGTGTGTGTGTGTGTGTGTCATTCTCAGACAATATTATTTCGCCGCACCTCAGTGCGACAAGAAGACCGAATATACCAGATCGAAACCCAACTGATTTCGTGTCAGTCAGAGCCTCTTCCACTGAGCCATCTTTACTCGAGAGAACCAGCCAACCAAATCTAGCGTATTGTTTTTATAAACGTAAACAAACGCCAAGAAGCAATAGTGCCGCATTCATTTTACTGAAGAGCTTCGCATTTACGCAGGTGCTCGATGTTTTTAGAATTAGCTTATATATATATATATATATATATATATATATATATATATATATATATATATATATATATATATATGTGTGTGTGTGTGTGAATGTGTGTGTGTGCTTGCGTGTGTCTGTTTCAAATTATTTACTTTAGTTAGTATACAATGGAACAAGACTGAATAATATTTCACATGTATTATTTGAAAAATAGATATATACATATATTTACGTCGAAAATGAATATATACATATTATTTACGTCGAGCCAGCTAGAGACAGGGCCAAAGAAATAAATGGGTGCACTTGGACATGTTATCCAGATGAAAATTAAGTACACCTTACAAATTATATTTTGGAATGGTACCTACATAGTTAAACATATATATATATATATCGCTCTCCACCCTCTCAAGACTGTGGAATAGCATTTCTGACACCGTAGACAAGGCTCTCTCTCTCTCTCTCTCTCTCTGTGTCTCTGTCTCTGTCTCTGTCTCTCTCTCTCTCTCTCTCTCCATCCGTTTACTCACATATTAGTGTTTGGCGATTTTAACGCTCATTCTACCAATTGGCTTAAGAATGCTACTACTGACTATACAGGTATTCAAACACTTAATTTTTCAGTTTCTCAATCCTTCACGCAGATAGTTGAATTCCCCACACGTTTTGCCTACAACCGGGACGGTAAGGCCTCTCTTCTCGATCTATGCTTTACCTACCATCCTCGAGTCTTGTAGCGCCACGCAGCTCTGCCTTCTTGGTAACTCCGATCATGCTGTAATGTCTGTCAATATCTCCTTCAACTCCACCCCCTGCAAAGAACCTCCTACTACTAGAACCGCGTTCTGCTCTCAAAGAGCAGACTGGGACTCGTTTCGTGATTTTCTTCTTAATGTACCCTGGGATGTTGTCTTTACGTTCCCCGTTCAAGAATGTGCTTCTGAGGTCTCCTCCTGTGTTAAAGCTGGAATCGACGTTTTCATCCCCTCAAGGAAATATAAGGTCAAATCGCTCTCCTCTACTTGGTTCTCCGCTGCTTGCTCAGCCGACATTGCTCATAGGAACCACTTCTTCTACCTATATCGTAGCGACATGTCCGCCTACAATAGACGTCTATTTGCCTCTGTCCGTAACAAGTGTAAGCGTATCCTTAACGAAGCTAAGTCACTATTTGCTGCTCGAATGAAGGAACATACTGCATCTCGCAAAATCGGCTCCAAGGATTATTGGCGTCTCTGTAAGTGCGTACTTAACAGTAGCAAACACTCTGTACCTCCTTTGTTCAACCAGTTTGAGGTCCTGACATCCTCTGCCGACAAGGCTGAATGCTTTGCTCGGAAATTTTCATTCAATTCAACGCTCGACTCTTCCGGTGTATCCATACCCGATTTCCCTCTTAGAACTGAGGCCCTATTGAGCGAATTGAACATAAACCCGTCATTGGTATTGGGCATTGTCTGCAATTTAGGCGCCCACAAGGCTAGTGGTGGAGATGGGATACCAGCTATTGTCTTGAAGATATATACACCTGAACTGGCCCCAAATTATATAACTACTGCCTCAAGGAATCTTGTTTTCCAGAGTGCTGGAAGTCATCATCGATTGTTCCTGTCTTTAAAAACTCTGGTGACCCCTCTGACCCTTCTAATTACCGTCTTATCAGTCTCCCACCCATCTTCGGCGAAGTCTTCGAAGCTTTAATCAACGGGGGAGGTCCTCGACAAGCAATATGGTTTCCGCTTTGCCCGATCAACAGCTGATGTGTTTATGACCGTCTCTTAAATTGTGTACCAAGCTCTTCAAAATAACGGAGAAGCTTGTGCCGTGGCTCTAGACATCTCCAAAGCGTTTGATAGGGTTTGGCATGCCGGCGTTCGGCGCAAGCTCCAGGATTATGGAATTACAGGTCAATTGTTTGACTTAATCATTCCTGTCGAACCGTGAATTGAAGGTCGTTCTCAACGGATTCTCCCCCAGCTCTTATCCCACGAACGTAGGTGTTCCCAAAAGCTCTATCCTAGGCCCTACTCTGTTCCTTATTTTCATCAACGATCTTCCTGACGTCGTTGATTCTTAAGTAGGCATCTACGCGGACGACACTACAATTTACTCCTGCCTCAAAAACAAATCTAGTGTCGTTGACACAACTAACCTGGTCGATCGCTTCGAAAAGGGCCTCCAATCGGTTGTGAACTGGGACAGAAATTGGCTGTTTCACTTTAACGCTTCAAAAGCAAAACTGCTCTTACCACAGAGATCCTTCCCTGCCCCCCATTAGAATGTCCGACGCTCAACTTCTCGAGAGCACCTCTTTGTAGCTGCTCGGTCTCACAATGACTGCTGACCTGATATGGAACAAATACATTGAGTCAATTGCTTCGACCCTGCAAATGAAAGTTGACTCCCTGTGCCGCACCATGAAAATTTTTCTCCTTCAAATCTACAAATCAACCATTTGGCCTTGCATGGAGTATTGCTGTCATATATGGTCTGGAACCCCTTCTGTTTGTCTCGGGGTTCTTGATAAGATCCAGCGACGGATATACAATATAATTGGCCCTGATCTGGCATCTCGTCTGCATTAGCTCTCTCACAGACGTACCGTTACCTCTCTCTGCCTTTTTTACAAATAGTTTCATGGTAATTGCTCCGATGAGCTGCTTTTGCTGGTTCCCAGACTTCATGAATTCAAGCGCCCTACGAGGCTGGCATCCCGCTCTCACCCTTTCACTGTCGAAACTATTAAATGTAGCCGTCTCTTCTACTCCAATAATTTCATATCTCGCACCTCTCACCTGAGGAACTCCCTTCCATTTCCTGTTTCCCTGAGTTCTATAATCTCCAACTATTCAAATGTAATGTCAATAGATATCTCCAGATGCCTTGATCTATCCACTATCCTTCTCTTCATCCTTTCCTCTATCACTGCTATCTGCTCTCGCTCCAAATCCTCCGTAACCCCTTGCGAACCAGAACCAGTGGCTTCCAGCCTTGCTTGGGGTGAAATGCTGAGAGAGAGAGAGAGAGAGAGAGAGAGAGAGAGAGAGAGAGAGAGAGAGAGAGAGAATCTTATTAAAATATCAAAAAAATTCTATTAACAATATCTTAGCGAAAACAACACGTAAATTGGCGAAAAATGTTAAATAGTAGTCGGAAATGTAGAATTCATGACACATAGATAGCATGCCAAAGTAGGTTCATGACACATACATAACATGCCAAAGTAGTACCTAAAAAGTAATCTTATAAGTATAGAGACGTGTCCGTAGAACAGAATATTATTTTAAAAAATGCATGTTTTAACAGAGCAAATAACGTACAATGAAAGTTCATAAAAGTCTTTTCTAGCACAATGAAGATAAACAGTATACACAAACATTAGAGACTCTCCTTAAGAAAATTTGCATCCATGTAATTCAGAAACCGAGACGTCAAGATTCATTATATTGTTGCTGATAACTAGAGATGTCAAACAGCAACCTCTAGAGTATTCGTTACAGAAGACAACTAAGTCAGCCTGAAAGAACGTTGGAAAACAGACAAGTGTCAGTGTCATCAGAACTTGTAACATCTTGAGGTAAAATGTGTCCTACTTTGGTGGCAGCATCCAAAATCTTTTTTTAATGCCCTCACGAGGAATGTTTGAAGACAGCGTTTCAGAGGTCAAGTAAATTGGCAAAGAGTACAGCAGGATTATTTATTTCAAGACTATGGAGGGGATTTTAATGTTGTTTTCACTTATACTTTAATATCTTCTTCTTCATTAATTTTCATGAGTATTTACATATACTATTAATTACATTAGTAAGTGTCGGAGTCGAAATTATATTTTGACGATACTTTGCATACCAGACTAAAGACGACTTCTACTGCGCTGATGTCGCCTCTTTTCGATTCTGTTTGCGTTGAAAGCCAATTTGTATAAATAGTTGATCGACAACAGTATTGTTTGAGATAATGAGTCAGTTCGAGGGTGTTCTGAGCGTCACACAGAGTAAGACAAATGTTATTATTCTTCAAGTCACCACGGTACATCTGTGACATTATCCGTCGGATGCAAATGATTAACTGTGTAACAAATTCAAAAGGTTATTAACAAATACACACACACACACACACACACACACACACACACACACACACACACACACACACACACACAAATATATATATAAATCTATTTGTGTGTGCGTGCGTAAAACACAGAAAAAATGTTATATACAACAATTTATCAAATACATTACCTATATATAGTGATAACTTCAACCACAACCTCGATTTAAGTAACGCCACACTAATTAAAAGTTTAAATTCTACAGAATGTCGCTACTGAATCATAAATCTGCACTGCGGATTTTTTCAGCTATCTTTCTCTGAAAGCCAACGTATTTAACTATAATTTGCAAATTGAAAGGAGATGATTAAATTTAAAACTTTCCTCTATCTAAAATACATACAGAGTGCGATGGGTAAATTGTTGACATATATTTTTTTAAAATTTTGCGCATGCGCGTTGTTTGTATTTTGTCAACTACACAGTATAGTAGTGTCTGTTGGACACCGTCGGTGAAAAAAACAGAACTATGACGCAATTCACTCCAATTGAAATTTGGAACCGACATACTGAACTGCTTGGCATTCGCACCGGAATCTCTAATACGACCATTTCAGAGTGTTTGGGTGTAAATCTGAGGGGAGTGAAGATGATCCAGATTGTGTTGGATTAATCTAATAGTGATTACAACACGGAGACCTAGGTCAAGTGCCTTGAGGAGGTAGATCCGCCTTGGATCAAGAAGATGGCTGCTGAAAGACCCTATGCCTGGCAACATACCACACAAGCAGGAGAACACAATTTCTGGGACCATATCACGCCTTACATCTGACCACATATTTCTCCAGACTGCAACTCTCTTTATTGTTATGTATGGAATACAGTCAAGTGACAGACTAAAAAAAATCTCGTTGCAACACCAAAGATGAGTTGAAGACAAGAATTATGGCAGCATTCACAACTTAAATAAGGAGAAGGTCCAGAAGAGTTGCAGGAGATTCAGAAGTCGTCTGGAGGCCGTGGTTGAATCCAATGGCGATTTTATTGAATAAATTTTCTTTTTTGAAGATATTTTGATACAATTTTGGTAAACATATCTGTTAAAATGAGGTGTCAGTGTTATTTTCAGTTTGGGGTAATTTAGATAAAATTTATCCACTGCATCCTGTAGAAAAAAAAGAACTTAAATTGTAAAAACTAGCACGCTTATGGTGAAAATAGAGCATGTTGAGGGACAGAGGAGAACACCTACATAATCTAGTTAAATCTAAATGGTTCTCAGAACTGTGATTGTGATATACATGGTTTTATGTAATGAACAAAGTCCGACAATTATTTTAAGACATTTTTTTATGTTTATACGTTCTTTTTATAGATACAAATATTTAAGTAAATTCTCTGTTTATAATAAACAATATTAACGACATTTACCGGCCTGAGTGTTCGAGAAATTTTTATAGAAGATATGCGTCCACCGACAGGAATCAAACCTGTATCCTATACGGAACCGTCATATGGCCTGACGTGCTTTAACCGTTTCGGCCACAGAGGAGCGTTCGGTCGATTTTACTGTTTTTAAAATTTAATCTTCTATGAATTTCTCACGTACATTCATATCTGCTCATGGCGTATCAAATGTAAGCAAATGACGTCACACATTATGAAATGGACAATGTCCGACAATCATTTTAAGACATTTTTTTATGTTTATATGTTCTTTTTATAGATACAAATATTTAAGTAAATGCTCTGTTTATTAAAAAAAAAAAAAAAAACAGAGAAGCGTTTCATAATTTCATAATGTGACGTCATTTGTTTACATTTCGTTAAGCGTCAAGCAGATATGAATGTATGAGAGAAAATCATGGAGAATCGTATTTTAAAAACAGTAAAATCGACTTTGCTAACCGAATGGTCCTCTGTGCCCTAATCGGTAAAAGCACGTCAGACCATATGACGGTTCCGTATCGGATACTGGTTCAATTCCTGTCGGAGGACGCATATTTTCTATGAAAATTTCTAGAACATTTTGGCTGGTAATTTTTTTTAATACTGTCTATTATAAACAGTGCATTTACTTAAATATTTGTATCTATAAAAAGAACGTATTAACATAAAAAAAATTATCTTAAAATACATGTTTTCGTCTAGCGGCATATCATCAACTGTATGGGTTATTTAATACGGAAATCTATTTATGTTGTACATAATTTTATTTATTTATTTTTGGATGATAATAATGTTTCCACTGATGAAAGTATTACTAATTAACCCATAGTTGTAGGGAGATCAGGTGGATACATACCATTCCCATACGGCATGCACATCGGTGATCATAATAAACGCAAATGGAATTTGAAGTCATTTCTCGGGCTAACAACTCCGAGTCATTATCTATTACCCGACTTACATATTCAAGCTTACAACACCTGGTATTTCCAAGCGGTCACCCATATAGCTACAGACCAGGCTCTACGTTGCTTAAGTTCAGCGATCGGAGGAGAATCGGTGTTTCAACCTGATGTGACCATACGGTTAAACGGGAATGGGGGAGATAGCAAAAAAAGAAATAACTCTGCTAAGTGCTAGAAGGAATGAGAAGTGTCACAACACAGAGAAAAGGAAGAAAAACAAAAAGCTAATTTCTTCTGATCGCTAATGTATATATTTTCTAAATGTGGATTTCGAAATGTAACACTACTTATTTTTCTTTGTTTTTCTTTCTGTTTAGTTACTTTCGTGTGGACTTGCAGGTATAGCACTAGGGAAATTCGGAGATAATATAAAGAAAATACATCTTATTTACTTTTCTTACTGATCAAAAGACTAAAAAAAAAAAAAAAAATTCGGCTATTGCTTGGGAACATTCCAGTACTGAAACAACGTTTTCTCATATTTCTTGGCACTACACTCATTTGGCGAAACAGAAACTCCAGTTCCTTCCAGCAGTGTAAAACAACCTCAAAAGCTAAACATATTTTTACTGATATTGGAAGCACTTACCTTCTCTTCTTTTTACTTATTTTATTTGAACTTTCTTATTCTTCCCAATTTTTTCTCCGCAGAAGTAAATCTTGATATTCTTTCAGATCTTATACAGGATACAAATTTTCTACGGATGAAAAAAGATCATCAAAAAGCGGCACATCTTTATTTTGTCTTTAGATGAAATAATTTTCTTTGCTTTTTGTTTTAACCCTTAGGATCTATAGTTTATATTTACCATATATATATATATTTTTTTTTGTAATTTTATCTTCTATTTCTTTTCAGTATTTGATCTTCAAATAGCTATTTACTGAAGGTAAGCTCTAATGTTGGACCAGAGTTAAAAGACGTGCAGTGGTAATCACAAAAGAAAATCGCTGTTGTTATTTACAAATCTGTCGGAAGATTTTGAGATGAGAAATAACCTTTATTACATCATACTATATCAGTGTTATTATATTCGCTACCTTTCCGCCGCCTTAGCTTTCTTCATCTGTCTTATTCAGCATTTCTTCCTCAAGGGTAATTAACAAGCGTTTGCTGATATGTTGATGACTGCTTGCTGTCGGGAACATTGTCGTGTGTCTGATATTGCTTTTCCATCCCAAGGGAAATGTACTGATGATAACGGGGTAGGGATGTCTGCTGACGACATATGTATTCAGTTAAAAGTCGTTTTTGTGAATATACTCTAAAATGTATTGCACAATGCATTGATAAAAGAAAGCGAGTAGAAAGTAATGATCATCAATTATCAGAATCTCTCTCTCTCTCTCTCTCTCTCTCTCTCTATATATATATATATATATATATATATATATATATATATATATATATATTTATATATATATATATATATATATATATATATATTTTTTTTTTAAGCGTTTCACCCCAAGCAAGGCGGGAAGCCACTAGGACGCAAAAGGTTAAAGAAAATTTGGAGCAAGATCAGATAGGAGCGATAGAAGAAAGGATGAGGAGAAGGGTAGTGGATAGATCAATACAACTGGAGATATCGATTGACATTACATTTGATTAGTTGGAGATTATAGCTCTCAGGGAAACTGGAATGGGGAAGGGAGTACTACAAGCGAGAGGTGCGAGACGAAGCTATTGGAGTAGAAGAGACGGCTACATTTAGGAGTTTCGACAATGAAAGGGTAAGAGCGGGATGCCAGCCTCGTAGGGCGCTTGAATTCATGAAGTCTGGGAACCAGTGAATGCAGCTCTTCGGAGCAATTACCATGAGAGGTATTTGTAAAAAAGACAGAGAGTGGCGACGGCGCGTCTGTATATATATAATAATAATGGACTCTCCCGTAAGTTTCGACGTATGAGGATCTGCCAGCTTATTGCTTCAGTTATGAAAGTATATGCGCTAATCTTAAGTGGCATTTAAGACCCGCTAGTGATTTACAAAGGAGGCCACATTTGGAGCAAGTGTGAGGATTGTGAGAGGCGATCACTGCTAGATTGCTTGACCTTTTAGATCTTGATCTCGCTTCTTGAAGATGATTCAGCAAGCAGATTGAAAATTGCTGAGTCCACTAAAACACGTTGATCTCCATTCTACCCATTCCAAAGGTAAGTACTCAAGGGTGTTATGTGGTATATTAACTGCTGAAAAATTGCTCTTCATCTTGTCTTTGTATCTTAGCCATGGGCGTCCTACATTCCTGTAGGCCTGATCTAACTGACTGTACATTAGGATCTTGGGTATCCTGTCATCAGACATTCTCAAGATATGACCAGTCCACCGTAACTGAGACTGTATGATAAAAGTCTCGATTCCTCCAATATTACACCTATTAAACAGGTCTACGTTAGATGTCCTATCTTGAAGCTTAACTCCACAGATTGCACGCAGACAGCTTTTATGGAAAAAATCTAGCTGGCGTATATGGTACCTGTATGGAGTCCATGACTCTGAGCCATACAAAAGGATGGCAAGTACAACAGTTTTGTAAATCCGAATTTTCGTCTGCAGTCGAATACCCCGCTCATTCCACAAGCGATGGCGAAGTTTAGCAACGAGGAATCTTAAAGGAAAATATGAAGAAAATGAACACTTATATAACTGGCCACTCGTATTCAAGGATACCTGTCTACTAGGGCGGCTAGCCAATCCCTATTTCAGACGCTTGCTCAGGTGCATGTGTTTATTCAACACCCACAGAAACCAACTATGCTGAGTAGACCTTAGTTACAGTTTCTGGGAAAGAGCTTGTTATCTCGCGTGATCAACGATTTGAGCAAAGACAGCACGCTCAAGCCCAAGGGTTCTGTCGACCCAATTTCCCTCATAAGGCTTGGCTCAACCTGGTGTATGGTTTTCGGGCACTTTCCAAAGGTGCCGAATGCTGGGATCGACCCTTCCAGTCCGATAACATCAGGATGTCTCCTGACACTTCGATATTGGCGAGATTCGATCCCGGGTCTGGAAACGAAATAGGCCACCTAATTAAAGGGCTTTTTTGAAGGTTGGTTAGAACGAAAAACGGTAGTGTTTGTAAAAAGACTATTCTTTCCTAATAATTATAATCGATGGGAAGTTGTCATTGTTCACGTTCCGAATGAACATGATATACAAAAGAAGAAATCTAATTTGTAAAATATACAGTAAATAATGTGTACCTGACTATTACTTATAGACTACAATAAATAAAGGTATACACATTAAAATGATCCGTTAATTTAACAGCATATCGACACACTGAGTTACTTATTATTAAATAAGAATGGCATAAAAAAAAATGACAATAAATTAACATACAATAGAGTTGAAAAGTTTGGAACCACACCTGGTAATTTTTCAAATTGGCCCCGAAAGTAGTTGTATTATATTTTAAAGAAGAGAAAATTATTATACGTGATTAAAAGAGAGACATGTTTTTTTTATTTGAAATTTTATAATGACAAAAATTAAATTTTGCTCTCGCCAAAATGTAGTCCTTTAGTCCGGATTACTGCTCCATAAAGTTTTGGCGCTTGTTAAAAAGATTCTCAGAGTATAAGTTTGATAAATGATATTATTCTTTCAATGACTCTAAGAGCTTCTTTTCATGTTTGGGATATAAAGGTTTCACTCTTCTGTCAATTTAGTTCCATGCCAATTCTTGGGGTTGCTTCAAACTTTTGAACTGTAGCGTAGGTCAGATTTATTAGCTGACTCAAATGTAGGTCTAGAGTTCAGAGTTATATTCGAGTCAGAAGTCACTGAATTACGTCAACTATAGCTTTTATCCATTGGGCAAGTTTCCAGTGAGCATGTGGATAAAAGATTTAGTTAAAGTAATGCTGTGACATGACCCAAAGAATTTTGAGTTCAAGACATGGTCACAGCAGAGGTGAACAAAAACCTTGGAGAGCTGAGTTGCTGAAGGAAAATAAGTGTAACTGAGATATCCAGAAAAAGACTAGAACAACTTATCCCGGTTGATGAAATAAAGGATTCGATCCGAAAATCCAACGTAAATCACCTGAAGAAGGCCGGTATATACAATGGCCAAAACGCCGGGAATATGACAATTAGGAGGAGGACAATAGTCAGAACAATATAACTAGTGTAAATAGATATATGCTCATTTTATTCTTGAGTCATTACAAAGATATCAGTCCAGTTTTCCGTTGAATCGTGTGGCATATATAGTTCTGGTTTAAATTTTATTTATAAAGTTATTGCTTACACTTGAGTCGGTAATGTATATACATCTGTTTTATATTTTACTCAAACGGTAAACATTGTTCGAGTTTATAACCGATTCTGTAAGCATCCACGCGGAAAGTAGTTACTTTTGACGAGTATTCTCCTTGTTTTGGATGCGATCAGTGGCTTTAATTCTTGCGATCCATTCAGTGGCTGCAGATAGCATGTTCTACATATGGTTTTTGAATTCAGAACTCTTCTTCTCCAAGACTGGAAAGAGAAAGAAAGAAAGAAAAAAAGAAAGAGAGGAAGAAAGAAAGAAAGAGAGAGAGAGAAGAAGAAGAAGAAGAAGAAGAAAGAAAGAAAGAGAGAGAGAGAGAGAGAGAGAGAGAGAGAAAATAAAGAGAAAGAAAGAGACGAATTCATAATTTGCCCAAGACTATTTTCGCATGAATGAACTGGAACTAATCTCCCTAATTTCTCATTCTCAGCGGTTATTGAACTACCGACATAAGTTCCTTTTAATTTATATATATATATATATATATATATATATATATATATATATATATATATATATATATATATATAAATTAAAATTAAATTATATATATATATATTCCTTATTAATTTTATATATATGAAGAAATATAGCCTTATGGTGAGGTATATTTATAGGATAAAGTGCTCAATGTCAGAGATAGAGTGTGTGTAAATATATAGTGATAAAATTTTAGGCTACGCTTAGTCATTTTTTGTTTTGTACTTCAAATAAGACAACAATGGTATACATGGTGAACAAAAAGTCACACACGATTTTTTCTAATAAAATTTATTCGGACAAAAACAGCAAAATTTGATTAAATTTTGCTCGCGTCAAAATATCCTCCTTTAGCCTTGATTATTGCAGTAAAAAAATTTCGGCATTCGTTGCAAAATTTTCTTAAAGTATAAGTTTGATAATTGGTTGTATTCTTTTTACAATGAATCTAAGATTTCTTTTTACTTATAATTTTTCACTCTTCTGACAAGTTTATCCGATGCTAATTCTGGATGTGCCTTCAAAATTTTGAACCATAATATATATATATATCTTACTTATTATAAAACGCAGATTGTGTGTGTGTGTGTGTGTGTGTGTCTGTAACGTTTATATATTGGATCGGATTTCCTAAATTTTTTAGACGATTTCAACAAAACTTCACAGGATTACATAAAATTACCTTGTGGTGGCCGAAAATGGGAAAAATACAATTGTTTTTTTTAACAAAATCAATTTGAAAACACCATTAAGACACATCGTGAGAATGAAAGGGGGACAACTCATATCGGGTTAAAAAAAAACAGGCTGTTTGTGTGTGTGTGTGTTCCTTTATATATGGGATCGGATTTCTTACATTTTTCAGCCGATAAAACAAACATCCATTTTTTTTTTGGCAGGTAGTGTTTCGTATTGTCTTGCGCACTTTTTTCTTTATTTATACATTTAGAATGCTTTAAAAATTCCATTTACAAGACAATTGTTTATAATAAAATTCTAACCTAATTCTATTCAATCGGGTGACTCATCATAAAGATTGAAAACAATGTTTTTGTTTGAGTCTGGGTTTGACCAATTCGTAAAAAAATGCAATTTGTTACAAGGCAGATCAATAAGGCATTGGTTCTATTTGAAATTAATTCAATATTTAAAAGAAAGTATTAAGAAATAATTAAAAAATGCCGACGTAAGAAATCTGATGGACAAAAAACAACAATATTTCGAAGATTATTAAGGAAAGAACACAGTACTTGTAATAAATTAATAAACCCAAATAAAAAGTTAATATTTTTTGTATTAGAAACAACGAAGGAAAATATATTCAAATCAGAATTCTCATTATGAATCACCACAAGCAAAATATGCAATTTTTTTACTGTATTCAATAAGTAAAAATCATAAATTGTAAAAGATTACAGAGAAAGGCTACCAACATTTTTCAACCGATTTCAACAAAACTTCACTTTTTTTTGGCAGGTAGTGTTTCTTATTGTCTTGCACATTTTTTCTTTATTTTTACATTCAGAATGCTTTAAAAATTCCATTTACAAGACAATTGTTTTTTTAAAAAATTCTATTCATCAATCGATAGACTCATAACGATTGTAAATGTAAACAATGTTTTTGTTTGAGTTTGGGTTTGACCAATTCGTATAAAAAACAAAACAAAAAAAACTAATTAAGACATGCGTGTCCGTCAACCTTAAACAATAATCTTTGTCAATTTTATTTGTCAGTCTTTATGATGGTGGATACTTGATCTATCTCTTACTGTTACATCCCCGGGCAACGCCGTACTCTACTTCTAGTATATATATATATATATATATATATATATATATATATATATATATATATATATATATAAGTGACCAGAATAAAATTTGCTACTAGCTTTAGGAGGTGCTTTATATACGTTCCCCTAGAAGACGGCAACTAATCAAGAATACACTTGGGCTATTCGATGCTATAGATCGGGTATACTTGGTTGTACTGATCTTCATAGATGCTGGTGTTTTTTGGGAAGAAGAGAATAGGACAAACTAATAAATATCTTCCTCTTCCCCCCTTTTTAACGTCTTTATTATATCTTATTTGTTTGGTCATTCCCTTTTTATAACTTTTCTTTTCATTCTTATTTTTCTAACTACACTTAAAAATATTTACAATAGTATGATTAAAATGACTTAGAGTATTTCCAAAAAAAAAAGTAAAAACAAAACAAAAAGAAAACATCCTAAAATATGGATGATATCGAATAAACTTTCGTCCCCACAAGTGAACGACTTCTGGCGCTTTTTTTAAACCTATACTTTTGAATTTATAGCTTTTTTTCATCCTGGCCAGATGCACGTTTTTACTTTATGGCATGGGCATAGCTTGCACTCGTGATCTAGAGTTTTTTTCCATGTTTTACTTGCCTAGGGGCATAAGGATCCCTTTTTCCACACGACTGCATGATAACACCATGAAACCGTTTGAAACTGGCATTCAGTCGGTCACAAATCACTGGAAATTATATATATATATATATATATATATATATATATATATATATATATATATATATATATAAATTATAATAATATAATATATATATATATATATATATATATATATATATATATATATATGTATGTATATATATTTCAAGAAGTAATGTATAATGTATTTTTAATTTATTAATCAGGCAGATGTTATCACTTAGATGTTACGTTGAGTTTATTTATTAAACAGAATATCTTTGTCTTTTGTGTTGTATCTTTAGACCGATAGACGACAATAATTGAATCTACTGTTTAATAAATGATGGAATATGGCTATCCACTATATAATGATTTCGTGATAAAATATATATATATATATATATATATATATATATATGTGTGTGTGTGTGTGTGTGTGTGTGTGTGTGTGTGTGTGTGTGTGTGTTTGTGTGTCTGAGACATAGAGACAGAGGATTTCCTGTGATTAGACTTATTCCAAAATAAGCTTAACGTGGAAACATCTGGAAATGTCTCCGTTGTTGACAAAGAAATGCCTGGACTATTTTCCTCAAATCTCGTTCGTCCCAGTCATGTTACGCGCATTGAATTAAGGACTAGCCGTCTTGAGACAGGGCATATATGAATATTTTGCTACTGCCGTATACAACGACATAACAAAGATATTACGGTTGATATAATAAAATAAAATTAGCTATCACTTTAACTTCTAGAACCGCAAGAAAAAAAAAATGTACATTAGTAATTCCACTATTTTATTTGTTGATCTTGTAACACTATTTCATTAACAAAATATGTAAAAACTAAAGGGTTCTCAAATTGACCTACACATTTACAATTGTGTCGGACACACACACACACACACACACACACACACACATATATATATATATATATATATATATATATATGATAAAGTAAACGAACAAATCGCTTCGTCAGAGACTCAGAAAAACAGACGAAGAGACAGAAAATATTGGTATTTTCAATTATGTTTGAGTCTTCTCTAATTAGTCAGACACGTATAACGTGTATTAAAACCGCAAATAATTCTATGTGTATGCAGATTCTTGTAAGTCTAAGTGGCAACGGATCAGTACGTGTATTTGTTGTGTACGTGTTTCTATGTATCTGAGGTTTTCGCGCGATCAGCATGTGCAGCGGGTAGTCAGAAGGCTCTAGTCTGTGACATACCTTTTTAAGAATGTATTCTTCGTATTAGATAGAGAATTTTAGATACATTCAGAATGGATTCAAAGAAACTTAGCGATGTAATGTAATGTTTTAGAGGTTTTTATCGTTGGTAATAATGTTATCATTAAATTTTCAATGTATTTTCTCTTTAAAGAATTATTTTCTTTCTTTTTTTAATTAGCATGGAATTAGTGAAATCCAAATTATGTTCAGCATCAATTCGATACAAAGAGAGATGATGAGATCGAATGTCCAAACGCAAGTGTCTCTTGTGTTCGTGAATGCGGGCTTTCAGTTCAGGTACTGTCACACACACACACACACACACACACACACACACACATATATATATATATATATATGTGTGTGTGTGTAGCAATACAATTCCAAATTTTACGTTAGCCTTGATCAAGTTCATCGGAAACGAAATGTGTTGCTAAAGAAAGATTTACTTTTTTGTTTAATATATAGGTATGTATATTTGTCTTTCGTATATATATATATATATATATATATATATATATATATATATATATAATATTATGACCATGGAATTAAGTGTTTAAGCTTTTTTATTATATCCTTACTCTGTCTTAGACATTGAGTTCTACCTGGATCCTTCCTCTTGGAAAATTTTTTCTGAAAATATACATGTATGGGAATTTTTTAGATATATTTTTCATATGTATGTATATTTTCCACTAATATTATCTATATATATATATATATATATATATATATATATATATATATATATATATATATATATATATTTATATATATATATAATTTTCATGCTTAGACTTAACTTAATTTAGGCCTGAAGATTTCGTTTAGCATGAAACAGACTGACGCCGCTGGGTGTTGAACTCAATGTCCACTTTTACATTTACATAAGCTCTAACCATATATATATATATATATATATATATATATATATATATATATATATATATATGTGTGTGTGTGTGTGTGTGTGTGTGTGTGTGTGTGCATGCGTCTTGCGCATATTGATTGATACACAATGGTTGAACTGTGTTTACAAATTAGACCAAAAGCGATGTTGAAGCAATTTATTGCTCTTCCACGTAAGTTGGCTTTCAAATTCACACAGCATATCAGATTTCAGCATATTTAAAATTATTAACAAAATAAAAAGTGAGTCGATCAAAAGCTGAATGAGGATAACTATGTTTTATGTTGGGATCATTAAAAGCCCCAAAATATTGATTCGAATTACGGACAAAATTTGAAACATATGTTTTCTCATTTCTTCATTTACGCACATACACTAACTCACATATAAACACACACACATACACACATATACATATATATATATATATATATATATATATATATATATATATATATATATATATATATATATATATATATATAGATAGATAGATATTTAATAATTTCACACATGCAAGGGAACAAACCCAATAATACGCAAGAAGTTACTCAGTACGAATGTATTTAAGAAAAACCTTATTAAAGACCGAAAAGAATAAAAGAAGAGAAATTAAGAAAACAGAAGGTAAGATTGGAAATGAAGAGAATTCCACAAGCGAGAGATGCGAGAAAAGAAACAGTCTATCACTTATGTTTGCGTCTAGCCATTTCAACCGTAAAGTCATTAGATTCTTCCGCGAAGACTTCACCAGAACCATTTACATGAAGGTGTGTGTGTGTGTGTGTGTGTGTGTGTGTGTGTGTGTGTGTGTGTGTGTGTGTGTGAGAGAGAGAGAGAGAGAGAGAGAAAATGCTCAAGAAATGGTGGGAAAGTGATAGAAGCCGAAATGCTAGATCAGGACCAATTATATTTGTTGAATCTTGACTAATACATGGAATAACAATACAAAACAAAATGTACTTAGAACAAAATGTATTGAAACAAGAAAGTGTACACAATATTTACATATAGTCTTTTGGTATATTCTTGGGAAGACCGTTCCTGGAGAATGTGTTGACTTAGTTGCAGTCGGGCAGAGTCTCTGGATTGAATCTCTTGATTCTTCTCCTCGTCTTCCCGGTACCAACCATATTTATATGGTCGGTACTCCACTATGCAAATTAGGTCTTTTATGAAGGATCTCTAATTAAATAGCAATATCACCAGACTATATGTCTCAGAAATATTCTGGAAAATGCATATAATATATATAAGGATTACTATTAATATTATTATCGCACTCTCTGTCATTATCAGGATCACCAAACCATATGCGACTGCAATACTATAATCACACTTCCACCACCAGTTCTTCTTCTTCTTCTTCTTCTATCAATAATAATAATAATAATAATAATAATAATAATACAACCATTCTCTGTGATTAACAGAAACCCTAAATCATTTTCATATTAAAATTAGTTCTTGAAATTTATGGTGATTTTAGTTATCGCAGATTTTACAACTGTTTCAGAAAGTTTCGTCAGTCTTTCAGGTAGAGCTATTAGACGCCAGCTCAAGGATTTGAAAAGTCTTTAAAAAATTGAAAATCTGTAGAATCAAAAATAAAAGTAAAAAAGGGCCTTTGATATTGATCATTGATATTTCATTGCTTTATCAGATTTCACGTGAAGTTCCCATATCAATGCACATTAAATTGATTACACAAAAAAGAGAGAAATCAGCAACGAAAGGAAATGAAAGGCAATTTGCATATTATTAAGTTATATCTTTGAAATGCAGAAAAATAAATAAATCGATAGACACCCCACCACCACCACTAGCGTTTTTCTGTTGTGTAAAAAAAACGAAATCGATATTTTTATTTTGGTTGAAAAGAAATTTTGACTGAAAGAGAAAACTGAACAAGGTAAGCAGGAAGATTACCAAACTTAAATATGCGTCTTCAGCTTCGACTTCAAAGAAAACTGAAATTACTCTAAACAAAATTTAATCATAGCCAGTCTAAAGAAGAACATCTTACTTGTCCTCCTGTAAGAATCTCTTATTGCTATATCCACCAATTCCTGCTTGATTCTGGTAAAGTTTCTGGATAATTACAATAAAAAGTCGGGATGATACTATTGCTAGTGATGTTATATACGGAGCGATTCAACTGTCTGCCAAGTTGTCACCCATCAAATATAGTGGCTAATCCTTTCTTGATGCACTTTAATTAAATTACAGTTGCAGGATCACAATCCTATAGAGTAGGTTAGTGTTGTGAGTAAAAGTGAGATTTGATTCTTGAATGTGCATTCCACCAATCTAGAAATGTTTTGAATGTGATTATAATATCATGGAACCATATTCCGAAGCAGTGTTTCCAGAAGAGAAAACCTCTTCTAATAATTAATGCGGTTCCAAAAGCAAAAGCGGTTTCAATCTGTTAATAATAGAACATTACCTAAAAAAGACACAGGCGCGTATGTACTGGATAGGAAAATACAGGTTTCAAAGGCATCGAAAAAAAAAAACGATTTGCCTGTTATTAGCCAATACAGGGTCTGCCCGCTTAACATGAGGTTGAAAATGTTTTACGAGCGAAAAAGAAAAGAAATCAGGTCAGTCAAAATAGCAAATTCGATGCAAACGGCATTTGATATTTCAACCCTTTCTCCGGAATCTTATACAAATGATCAAACATTTTATATATGTTCTGGAATCTTTATTGATCGGTTCCAAATGTGTATTCTATCTGTTAAACGAAACTTTGGATGTCCCTATTTCGACACAGTTTACCCCCAATTCTATTTTGTACAGAATATTATTTTTTTTTAATCTTATATTTTGCCAGACCGTTCTTGAGTCAATAAAGCAAACTGAAAATAAACGGATTCTTGAAAAATGTTCATATTTTTGACAAATCTCTCAGAGATGAGGAAACATTTCAAGTGACTTATATATGATTCTTCAAAAGTTAATACCAATATTATCCATGTTAACTTATAAGGAAATATTCGGTATTTATTACCGGGCAGCCAGTACTACCTCTGATTCAAATGTTTATAATTTCTATCTTAAAACAATTTACTGTCCTGTCTAACTTTTTATTAGGAATAGTGTCCAATGTCAGCATTTTGATTATGCCATTATTTCAGTTGCATGTGTTATCCATTCAGCTGTTGCTGCTTTTGAAAATACTTAAGTGATGCCGTTTCTGTTATCTGGTACAGTTCATTGTTGTTGATTATATAGCGCCAATGAACAAGGTTCAATAGCTCAAGACAATTTCTAAACATTGATCTGAGAAAGCGGTTGTATGCATCTGAAAGTTCCGACATTTCTGAACGAGTTCAGTGCCATGTATGGCATCTATATTAACGTCTCCGTATGATGAGGGTATTTAAAATCATTACTCAAGTTTACATGATTTGATTTTCTATCAGTTTGTGGTGTTGGGTGAAACTGATTGTTGTAGCCTATCCTGACAGACGCTGTTTTCTTCCCTACCAATGCAAATTCATTAGATCACATTGTAAATATTGCACCTTAAACAACTGGTGTCTGTATTCGAACTGCATTTATCGCGCACATGTACGTTTGTGCCAATAACTTTATCCTTGTTCAGTGAAAGCGAATTCATTTAATGGCTATGCATTTATTTCATGGTAAGAGCTGGGACACTTTCACATACGAAAGTATGTTTAAAAAATATGTTCTTCACATGTAAGCAACAAAACATTTTTTAAGTGGAATAGAAACGAATATGGCACTAAAGAAGAAACGAGAAAGTGAAATCTGAAATAAGTGGGACAAATGATAGAGGGGAAACGGCTTGGAGAATTTAACACCCACTGGGCATCATGATGGAATGATAGAAAATCATTGAATAACATTACTAACGATTTTATGTAAACCGTAACGAGTATAAAGTGACTTATAAATGAAAATCAGATGGTGGAATTTTAAGAGGAAAAAGAAAGTTATTTAGAACTAAATATGGATAGCCGTGATCACCTACTTCCAGAAGAATCATGCTACATAAAAAATTAAAACAAAGCCAGCATTTTATAGATGAAAATGTTATGAATTGATTGATTGAATGAATGACGTTTACCTACATTTATTAGTGCCCAAGTAATTTACAAGAACACGGTCAAATGTTAAAAACAATCTAAATTAGATTGTTTAAGAATATATTCGAACTTTTTGTCTGTGCATGTATATATGTATATGTATGTATGTGCACATATTGTTAAGTAGCCATGAATATAGGAGTGGTTGCCTAAAGCCTAGGGGATCTGAACAGATTGATCAATTTGTTTAGCTGTCAAGTTACTGAACATTTTACCCTGGATATTTCCTACAACACCCGAAGTCAATCTATCGGGAAATAACGAATCTCATTTTCTGTTAATGTCTTTCTCAGCTTTGCTTTAGCAAGTCTTTCGTGTTTTAACTTCACGAAAACTTTGGGTTACCTACCTTATAGAGTAAAAAAAAAAATCAAAAGTTCTAATGGTGTTTTAGTTATGATGTAATCATCATGAGGACACAAATATTTTCTGTGATTCGAGCTCCAACTTCGGCTACATTTGATTTTCTTCACTTGACAATATGATTGTTATATACGCTGGAAAGAAAATATATATCAGTACTATTATATGTTACTTAATCTCCTTATAGATGAAGAATAAACGAAGAAAGAGAAACGTGATTGTAGTAGAAAGTTACTGAGAATACCATGGATCGAACAATGACTAAGTTCAAGAGACAATTGCATCAAAAACAATACGTAGACTTAATATTAGAAGAAGTGAGTTGAAATCTCTGGGGAAAATAATGAGGAAAGGGCTCTAGGTAAATTTGATACTCACAGGATACAGGGAAGTTATCAGGCCCCGAGGAAAGCAAAGTACATTATAATTAGCGAGATTGAACAAAGTAGATAGCGGAGAATGATTTGGGAGAGATGATAAATAGACAAATGTTATTCGGAGCTAAAAAGGACTACAACACATAGAAGAAAAGACTGTCTGAATATTCGCACTAAAATAAGCATTAATTTTTATCAGCTTCTTTACCGATTACTTTATATTACAATTTCATATATTATGTATCGACATTATTTTTTTTTAAAATAGAAATCAGAGATATTTTATACAGTGCACATATTTGAAATTCAAAAAAGGCCACTTCTGAAATATAAGCGGTCCATGTCAACAAAGCTTTAAGTGCCCGGTCATGCCAAAGAGTGTTTGGCCAATTTCCATCTAGAAATATTTCTCGCGATGATTCTCCACTAGATCTGAACGAATAATCTATGCCAATATCGGTCTTCGACAAAACGCAGTCGAGAGGAATGCTAAACAATCCGCAAAGATAAAGGAAAAAATCTTCAATACAAATCACACTTCGATCATAAAGAATGCTTATTTTGGTGATGTCAACAAACGCTCGTTGTCACTTTCGTAATGCTTCTTGTAGTAGAGACTTTGTAATCGCAGATATAACTATAGTAACGCTGTTGAACAATACTGGTGTCAGACGCCTTCGAATATACCTTGCACTAATAGTACTTTCTCGATAATACTCGATCGAAAAGTAACCACCGAATAGTGATCCGAATAGTAATCCGTAGAGTGATTAGTATAAAGAAATAGTATAGTGAATCGTATAGAGATAGAGGATAGTGTAGAAAGAGAGATCAGTTAGACGCTACGCTAATTGCCATATATAAATTTCCTTTAAGATCACGTGATCTATTTATTCAAAATGGGATTGCCTGTGTTGGCTCTCTGGCGATCTATGTTCAAAATCCAGTGTTGGCAACGATACTTTATTCCTATATGGCCCCGAAACATAGTCAGTTTGAAGAGTTGCCTTTTTGTCGTCGTTAAAGAGTAGACATGCTAGGCTACCGATCAGTTCCTGGGTAGAATCATCAAAACACTGAAAAATGAGTTCTCCATGATCATGTTCAAAGAAAAGGAGAATATTTAGTATCCGCTGAAAGAGGAGTTTTCAACCCGAAAACTATTTCACTCGATAAAAATATCGAGCTGTTTTCGTTGGATATGAAGGGTACAGAGAAGTATGTTTGCCAATTGGAAGCATTTAAAAAGATATGTAAATGGATCATCATGGGTTATATCGGAAAGCGTGTTGAACTTACACGATAATGCAAGACCATTATTATACTAGTCCATGAGGCAGCGATATCTTGCCATCATTTTTGGCTGATCATTTCAACACTTTAAAATGGAAAACATTTTGTTAATTGTATATGTTAAAGGTAGCATTGCTTCGCAGTGGAACTTTTAAGTATTTTACGCTCGGCGGGTCAAAGATTTACTATATAGACGTGATTGTGTTATCGATAATGAGGGTAAATATTACCTGGATTAAATATATCAGGTAAGACCAAAGAAATATCTTTGAAAATATCTCCTTAACTGCATGTCAAGGACTATGACAAAAAATGTGTATATTCACTTAAACATATATATACCAATTTAGCACACACATACACACGCATATATATGAGTTGTGATCGAATATGGATCGGACTCTAACAGAATGATAAGATAACGTACAAGTAGGAAACGTCTCTCAACCTAGGTATCCGGTAAATTGCTCGACAGTAAATTGCTCCAAATCAATTGCTCGAAAAATAATTTCTCGAACTATCAATTGATCGAAAGGCAGATTGCATGAAACTTGTGGTTAAAAACTGCATAGACTATTTATTGCATGTTCTTTCACTTTCTCCATGGTTTTAGCAGCATCAATTTCAGTGACATTTCCTGAATCTTTGTGATTCCAGATTCGTTTCTTGATACTATCATTGATAGTGATAACACGTGCTAAGTATCTCCTTTTTTGCACATTTCACTTTTCCAGTAAATCTTATTGTTCACTTTTTCGCCCTTAATATATAGATATCCATCCAAACACAACGTCTTCTTTCCTTTTTCGCTCTAAACAAAATTTATGTCCATCACTAGGGTTCAAGATCTCCAGAATTACTGAAATAGAAATACAAAACTAAGAGAGAAGACTGAGTACTAAAGTGAGTGTTGTGGTTCCTTTTCTATCCAGCTCCGTTGACGTGTCGTGAGACGGCGCAGTTTACGTGGTGCTTCGAGCTTCGAAATGACTTCGAGCAATTCGAGCATTTCGAGGAATTGAGAGTTCGAGGAATTATTTTTCGAGCAACTGATTTCGAGCAATTTACACAGATCCATCAACCTAACATGCTACACTTTTTATTAATCTCTGATAAATCGTTCAGAAAGGTGAAACATTTTAGACTGATAAGCATTTGCTATTTTTTCTTTATCTTGTCACACATGTGTGTGTGTGTGTGTGTGTGTGTGTGTGTGTGTGTTAGTAGAATGTCAAATAATATCCAAAAGAAAGTTGAGATAATGAGAAAAAAAATGGAAATAGTTTTATGTAAAACGCCTTTCAACCGGGGAGACTTCTTCAGGTCAGAATGAAAGACAAAAAAGTGTATGAGGTAAGTGCATTGAGGTTTTTAGGAAAGGCGGCAATATATATATATATATATATATATATATATACCTTATCAATTTCGACATCCAAAAAGTACTTTTTTTCGTGTTGAGGCCATTAAGAATTTTGGGATTACAAATTAAGCAACTAGTTTTTTTTTAGCTCGTACACCGCATTATTCCCATATCACATCTGCAATGATCGGTAATTTTATGTACGGTTTTATTTGGTGATCTGGGGTTTATCGTCAGGAATTGTGAGATCAGCGCACTTTCAATGGGTTTCCTTCGCAGTAATTCCTTTTCTTTTTTGATAACGCTGGAATTTATTAAGTTTTAATTGTAGTTTGGTCAATTACGGAGAATGAGATGCTTATACCAGCATTTTTATGGATTTCTAGGTGTTTTGCCGAGGTACACCACTGGGTAATTTGAGCAATATATTTCGTACATTACTGCTCTTGAACTGGTGTTGCTTTTTCGGGCATACGATATCCTTTATTGTTTTACACTCTGACATGAAGGCGCTTCCCTTACAGACGGAAGAGAAAAGCGTTTTCAATAAAGAACATTCTACTTTGTCCCATTATCTCAGCTCATACCTTCGTCGTTATCGAGAACAGGATGTGAGAGACAAAAGGCTTTTGGCCTTATGTTATAATCCTTTAACTGAACCAAACGTATTTGTATGGTTATATATATATATATATATATATATATATATATATATATATATATATATATATATATAATATATGGAGGAAATATGCATGACAAAGTGTAATCGAAAAGAAATTATCTAATTTCAACATAAAATTTGTAACAACTCCGTCTAAAACAATGAATGACTTAATCAATTCAAAACTAAATAACGAAACAAAACTTGAGGAAAAAATTTACACCTAGGAGCATTGCTCGAAAGAATGTTTTGAAGAAACCTGAAGGTGTTTAAAAAAGATTACCGGAACATAAAAGAGATTAACAAAACAACACAGTAAATGCATCAGTTGTTCACCTTAACGAGACCGATCCGAATTGTGGCATAAGAATTGTTATTGTTGTGGATTCCGGGATGAAATCCGGTCTCAAATGAATGACAAACGCAGGAATGGCATATAGCAAATAAATGTATTGACGTAATAATACAATTGGTAATACGGTTAGTAGATCCAGAAATGCGGTTAGAAGTAATAATAATATATATACAGCCTGGAAAATTCAGTATCGAAGTAGGACCTCCTTCTGAGTCTACGTGCTCGCAACTGTGACTCCTACAAAACGGTTACCTCACACTCTCACTGTATCAGTGCATCTCACTCTTCTGACTGTGTACTCTCGTCTGTGTATGTCACCCGGGTATTCACCGGCAGTAGTACAAGTACACACTGGTCGAGTCCACTTGTATGAAAAAGGGGTGGACCCCATAACAGTTATTCTGACTAAAAGAGAAAATACTTCACTTAGACAAAAAAAGTTTAAGAAGTGCTTTAATCACTTGTTCCTCCACAGTAAATTTGCATCCAGATTATTACCGCCTTTCCTCATTCTTGGCATATCTTCTGTTATTACAATATAGGATACATAACAAAGATGATGAAAAGAAAAAGATAAAAAAAAAATCTAGATGAAACTGTCTCGATTTTATGCCCGAAATACATAGAAAAATTTCTTCTAAATGTAAAATTCCCAGAGTCTCTCGTTCGTGTCCATATGTAATCGCATCAACGTAAACGATTCCGATGAATACTAAAGGAAAGAATGGGTCGCCTGAATGTTTTTCCACTTTGTCATACATCACACCTTAAAAACTGTTCTTGATATATAAATATATATATACAGTCATCCTTTACATTATATATATATATATATATATATATAGTCGACACTCTCGTCGAGATTTGACGTATGAGGGTCAAGCAGATCAGTTTCCAGGAAATCGACAGCCCGAAACCGGCACATGAGATTTGATTATAGTGGTGAATGCTTCGTGCAGGACCATCCACACTTTTTGAAGGAGACACGGTGGAGTAATGAATAGCGGCTTGGATTGAGGAATCGCAGAGCCGAGTTCGATTTCCACTCGAATCCATTACATTAACTTACGTGCTAATACCCTTGGGAAAGGTATGAATCCTCTCCCTCCAGCTATGGGTAAAATAGCAGGACATACTGGGTTCTGTAGCCTTGGATGGCAAATGGTCTAGGAGAAGGACAACTCTGAATTCAAAACATGCGGAAGATCGTTTGGGAACCTTGTGGTATTCGATGCACCATGTCTCTGTATATATATAAATATAAAAAAAAGTTACTCCAAAATTCGCTTGAAGATGAAATGGAACTAATGCTTTTAATTTAATTGCAAAATTAAATTCGGGGTTTTTAGCTTCTATTTTTGAAACATGGTTGGAACTGTGTAGCGAAAAAAAACATATTTTAAATCAATTAATTTATTATATATATATATATATATATATATATATATATATATATATATATATATATATATATATATTAGCGAATATACATAACATCCAGCACTGTTTTTATTACACCTGTTCACAAATGTAGTTGATTTGTCAAAATGTCTGCACAACCCAACTTTTTTAAAATTGCATTCATATCCGTGCAGCATAGGAGAAAAAGTAGAAAAGGATTTTCATTGGAAGTGGCTTTCGAACAAATAAGCATTGTACAAGAATAAACCTACTTCAATAAAGTCTGTTAGAAAACGCAGTGTATAAGCACAGAAGTAAGCAAGACGGACACGTTTTTTCTTTAGCTCTTCACGAACACTCGTATAAACAGTATTCTGTAATTTTACCATTTCCTCTGTAACTATTTAATTTCAATTCTATTACATGATTCATTAAAAAAGCGTGTATAATACTGATTTACCTGCTAATGTACGTAAATACGTAATAGTAAATAGACGCTTGGATATATTTTCTGCGTGTTAATGTTCAGTATCTATCTATCTATCTATCTATCTAGTTAAGCGAAAAGTAAAACAGGAAATCCTTATTGTATACTGAATATCTCGAAATAAAATCAAAATCTATAAAAATGCTCATCGGATGTTTATTTTACACGTGTGTAGTAAGATTGTATGGTATGAAATGTATATATAAGACAAGTAGTTTATAACAATGAAAAAGCCATATAATAACGAATTTCGGGACGGAACATAACATCTCCAGAAAAATAGTGGTATTATCAATGATACAATTGAGTTAAATTATATATAAAATGTATATAATATATTAATTTATTTACACTATTTACATTATTCGGACTATTGTCCTCATCTTTGTCGCCATATATATTGCAGCGTTTCGCTCGTTGTTGTACGCTCAGGACTTCCTCAGGTGGTTGGAATGTCAAACTGAACCCTTTATTTAATTTATTTGTTTTGACGCTTTTGATATATATATATATATATATATATATATATATATATATATATATATATATTTGTGTGTATGTGTGTGTGTTAACTTCTGAAATTAAGGGCTTCTTTCTTGCAACTCTTCCTTGATAGACAAGCTCTTGCAGAGTCATTCTCACCGCATATGGCGACATTTCCATGCACTTGACGACATCTTTGACGCTCTGACGACGGTTTCTGATGTCTTACATATTCAGCGCCCTTTTCGTTCACTCAAACACAATCTTTGGGCTTCCTGAACGTTGTTCGATACAACTATGCTCTTTTTTCATTAAATTTCTTGACAATATTATTAACCGTTTGATGTTTATCCTGGAAAAAAAACAGCAATTTCTCTATTTGACTTGCCACACTGATCCCATCCTATAATTTGCCCTTGTTGAAATTCATCAAATTCCTTACTTCTCTGAACTTCCATTGCAAAATGTAAGTCAGCTACCGTTTCTAGATTAGAGTAGCTTGATACTAACACGGTATAGTCTGGAAAAAAGAAGATACGTTATTACACATCCCAAAATAGCTGTAATTATTGGTGACGAAAATATCATATCCCACTGTACATCGATAGATATATAGATAAATAGATTGTACGATAGCTAAATTTTATATTATTAATTTCGCTCATCCGCGGTATTTGTTTTTGGCTTTATCGATTGCAGATTATAGTTGCATTAGTTGCACACCGTCTATGAGATAAAAAAGACCATGACCCAATTCATTCAACCAGAAATCTGGAAATGGCATTCTGTACTGCTTGGTATTCCCACCGGAAGCTCTAATACGAGTGCTTGGGTGTCAAGTTCGGAAAGAGTTGGATGAATCTAATGCTGATGGCAAAGGTCTTCGTAGTGATCACTAGTGATGACAACATTATGCCTTCATTCCCACAGGCACTCAGTCTACATCGTGCATTGCCTTGTGTCAAGAGTGTGATTCCTGGAAGACCCGATATCTGGCAACATGACTGTGCACCATGCCACAGAAGAAGAGGAATCCAATCATGGCTATCAGACTATTTCTGCGACCACATTACCCCTTACATCTGACCACATGACTCCCCAGACTGCAACCCTATTGATTATTATTTGTGGGGTACAGTTCAGCGCCAGGCCAACAATTCTCCTTGTAACATAAAAGATGAAACGAAGGCAATGATCATGGCAACTTCTTCACAAGGATATTCACAAGGATACCGCCCAGAAGAGTTGCAGGAGTTTCGGAAGTCACCTGCAGGCTGTGGTGGATACCAATGGTGATGGTATTGAATAAATTTACTCTTTAATATTTCAAGATATTTTTGTGTAATTTTAGTAAATATATCTGTTAAAATGAGATGTCACTGTTCTTTTCATTTTTGCGTAACTTCGAAGACAATTTATCCATCGCATCCTGTGAGGTGTCTCTGTATATATATATATATATATATATATATATATATATATATATATATATATATATGTATATATATATGCTCAAAGACAACATGATCCGTGTTTCTAACGTCTATACTGCTTGAATGCATTCATGTAATATGAAATTAGATGACTGAATAAATATAATTTTTGCTGACGTTTTCTTTCGTATGTGTTTTAATTCTTTGTCTGTCTGCTAATATCTACTCTAGACTGTAATATAACGTATGTAATAATATCATACATGCTCTCTCTCTTCCCGATCTCACTCTCTCACATTCATACACACCTACTTTCTTATAAAACTAAACATGATCTTCACATTACTATTTCTGCACTCTGAAAATGTTACATTTTTAAAAACATTTAAAAGCATTTTGTGTCTGCTTAATAATTTTTCTAATGAGCGTCCATTTTTTTCTTTTGAAACGTCGGCACTTTCTACATAATGTCATTAATTAACAATCAGATTTGATGAAATATTCGGTCCTGATCTAAAATAGCATCGCCATTAGATTAGCCGGATATACGTTAAAACATTCGTCCATGATTAAAAAAAATGATTGCGTGGCAGATAACAATTTACGCTTTAGTCACATCTTTGAGGCAGACACATTTTTCCTAACCCTGACAAATTGACACCGTCCTGGATGATGAATTAGTCTAAGGTGTTTTAACTAGGTCCATAGAAAAGTAAACTTAAAAATTCACGTGAGTCCATCAGATGTAATAACGACATAATATCCAAGCTGTAAGGAGAATGAATGTCTCAGCTCGTCCTGATGTATGTTGACGACCTTCTTATTGGTACATTCTGGGCGCTTTTCATCAAAGGTTGCCTTTAAGATTTAGGGCATGTGATTTTTTATTCTTTTAGAAAATCAATCTTACACTTTATGTGAAAACTGGGATAATATGTGATATCTAATGACACTAAAAATTAGATTAATAGCTTTCACCATCTTTTTCAGCATTTCGATTTAAATATCCTCTACAAAATGAATCGTACAGACCTCATTTTCGCAGATGTTTACTTAAAAACTGACTTCAAATTTTACTATTTTAAGAATAAATTCAAATAAATTTAATATCTTTTATATTAGATACATTGAATGTAATATACATTCAAAACATAATTAACAGAAGCAAAATATGCAAATTTGTTACTGTATTCGATAAGTGAATACTGCGTATAAATATTACAAAACAATATTGGTTAGATCATTTGTTAGATCATAATTAATATAGAGCAAAAATAGATAAAAAAATATATACCATCATAATACTGTTGGGCAAAAATTAAAGATAAAATGTTTTATATATGAATTGTTTATTGAAAAATAACGCTAAAACTACAGCATTGTTAAATATATTACATCAAAATATAGCTAAATTGTTCTGTATGATTTTCCTTCGGAATAAATGAATGTCTTATTTGATCGTAAAGTGATTTAGCAATAATGTGATTGTGACCTGTATATTGTCCATATAAAATTTCTAATGATTAAACAATTATAAATGTTATAATGAAGTCATTGATCTTCGGAATGAAATTCCAACGCTATGATTTTGAACCTAAACTTAATTTTAATCATATTTCCTCAGTATTTTACATCATTATTTATCATGCGAAACTCCAAGTTTTAAAGTGAGTGCAATATCAAGTTCCCAAAAGTAACCTAATTTTTTCATGCAGTCTAACACTGTATCTGAACCCTATGTCTAATTTTGCGAAAGGTCGTTATATACAATACATAACTTGCCATCATAACTGACACGAAGATTCACATTCTTCGTATGGAGACCGCCCATTCGTGGAGTGGGCCATTTCGTTTGCTCCGTGATGTTTTCCGTCCACATTGTTGGAAAAAAAATCATTTTTATTGGCTCTTAATTACAGATGAAAAATACAGTTCATTAATTTTTTTCCGGTACACAATATCATTCACATATCAAGGCGTTTCCAAATGGCTTTCCATGTTCATTTGAGATAAATGGAGTACCAAGATTACATTTAATAAGCGTATCGGTTTGTTCATCAACAACACCTGCACACCTGTCGGAACGTGCTCGGATATCCAGACCAAATTTGCACTTTTGAACCGAGAAAACTACTTAGGAACAGTAAACTCAGCTACAACACCATCACCACAAACGGCACATATCATTTTGCTGTTTATACAGCGTTTGTTCTTTCATGAAATAAAAGAGTAAGATGATCAAAATACATCACATTTTTCTAGATATTCACATTTAAACTTAAAATATATCAAATTTGCAATCCACACAGGGATTATATAGAAAACCTATTGAATTGCCACCTTTCAGAATATATATATATATATATATATATATATATATATATATATATATATATATATATATATATGTCATAAATTCGAGTTACTTCTGAAACAAAATCACGTATTCAAACACCACGTATTCCTAATATTCTATTCCAAACCAATTTTCTGAAAATTGGTTTCGTTAATAATTTCCAAGTACTACTGGAAAAGATGAGCTAGAGTTACCGCGATGGATGGACGTAAGCGTACCTAAGGGGTCCTCCATTACATGACTTTCTCTGGCTACCAAGAACTTGGAAATTTGAAAAGCGCTGAAACACAAGCTGAAATATCAAAAGCTATAAAGAAAGTGATGCATTGTATGCCAGATCGGCCGAGGCCCGGATAGTTTAATATTATCACCGACTAGACAAGGTACGCTTTTTCAGATCTTCTTTGACAGATGCCAACAGAACAGTTTGGAGGCTTCTGCGTTTTAAGTGACTATCTCTCCACACAGACTCATACCAAAAGTTGAGGGATTTCATGTGTCGTGTTTATTCATGATGTTGGCGAACATAACTGTTCATTATTTCTATTCCTTTTTTTTTCTCTAATCAAATTTTAACCCTTTAACATCCGTCACCGTCCCTGCTCTTCCGTCTATTCGTTCAAACTATTTAAAGATGATGCTTGCTGCGTGCAACAAGGGCCATACAGATTTATGAAATTTTTGACATTGCAGGGTAAGATGGAAGCAGGAATTGCATATTAGGAAACCATTATATGTCAGCATGGAACTTGCTATTTAGTAAATGAACACAAAAGAACATAGATGGTTTGTCAACGCGAATTTGGCATGGCGTTTCCTAACTGTGATGTTCTGAGCTATTCGGACTAAAAGATTGTACCTCGTTAGAATATATGCTATAATAATAACGATGGAATTGTGAGAAGCTATGAAGGTATAGACTGTAGTTTAAGGATTTTAGAGTAGGAAATAATTAATCATCCACAAAACCGCGTATTCTTAAGAATACCTTATTGTACTGAGGTGAGTAAAGTCTTCTGGTCAATGTCTAATCATTTCACGAACGGCGTCTTGGGTTCGATTCTAAAATGACTTCGCTCTATGCGTGATGGCTGCAGGAACGTTTCTTTTCAGGAGATAGAAAACTTATAATAGCAAAAAGAGAACAGGAAAGAAAGTACAGCTGAAATGTAAATACACAAAAAAAGAAAGAAATCTGTTCTCATTTAACAATATGGTTCCGATAGCATTAATATTATAAACCCTTGATTAACACTTTCTTTTTAATAATTTCTCCATAAACAAGGAAGGCAATAAAGCGTCTCAGACGCAAACCGTTACTGCATGTAAGAGAATGTGGGAGAAATAAATGAACAGGTATTAAAAACACAGAAGATAACGATTGACATTGCATTTAAATTTTTAAAAGATCAAAGCTGACTTGCAAGCAAGACGCCGGAAGTGAGTTCCACAAGGAAGCAATGGTATAATAGAAGCTTACATTACTGACAACTGCGCTGTCCACGAATGCCTTTAATAAAATGCGTCTTGAAGGTTTAATCTGGGTATTGCATTTATAAAGAAGACATTAATTAAAACAAGACGAATTTAACGATCAAAATGTAGAATATTTAAACTGATATAAATAGCTCAGAGAATCATTTTAAGAAAACAAGAAACGATTTTATAAGATTAATTACTAGGCTGTTGTTGTTATTATTGATATTGGGTCAATTAACAAAATTCAATTCAAGACGGGCCATCTTTATTTGAAATGTATTCACTAAAATTGATAAAATCTGCTCTTTACTTTTTTTCCCAATAGCTTTATAAGACTTGTCCCTTACTATTTTGCATATAGCACGATTAGGTAGATTCCACTGACGATAAGAAAAAGATCCACTATCAACTCAAAGGTGAGGAGTTTCCTTTAAGAGTGCTGGGTATTTCAGATATGGTAAATGTCTGATCCAATTACAAACCTTTGGAACAATTGAAAAGAAGTCTACATTAGTGAGAGGATAAGAAAACCATCCTAGGGTTATTTTGCCCCTGGTGCCAATTTTAAGTCAGAGGGCATGCTTCAGTTGGCTACATCTTGCACAGAGGTCAATTGCTGTAGCGATACTTTCTGAAGAGCTTAGAAATATTCAAACAAATTGCCAGACGGCGCATTAACCATGTCGTTCTCTGGAAGCTGTTGGCCATCTCATGCGTGAAATTTAATAATGCCAATGTTGTGGAAGTGGGCCAGCGCCTGTCCTGAAATAAAAGTATAGCCATTAAATGAATAGACTTCCAGTGGACAAGGATAACGTTATCGGCAAAAAGTACACTTGCTCGGTAAATGTAGTTTTGGATCCAGTCAACAGTTCTTCAAAGTGCCATATTTAAAATGTTTTTAGTGAACTTATATTAGTAAGACAAGATACAGCGTCTGTCGGGATAAATTACAAAACTTAGTTTTGCTTAACAGCGTGAACTAATACAAAACCCAATCATTAACCTTAACACTTGAGTCGAGATCTTAAATAGCCTCGTCAACTTGTGATTTGCATATGGATGTCTTGCGTGGCGCCGAACCCGTTCAGAAATATCTACACTTTCAGTTGTATAAAATCGATTTCTCAGATCAATGTTTAAAATCTATTTGAACGATTGAACGCCCGTGGTTCTCGGCGAAGCCATCATTCTTCAAAACATTTGCACTGACGCTACAGATTCCCCCAAACAGAACCCTCCTATATAACAGAAACGACATCACAGGAAGTCTTTATACAGCAGCAGCAAGTAAAATTGATATTTCCTGTAACTGGAAGAGACAATAATAACTTAATCAAGATGCCAACATTCCAAAAGAAAGATTAGAAAGTTCACCACCGTCAACAATATAAAGAACAGCTACTGCACTTGAGAAACCTATTATCCTGAAAAAATAATTTTTAAGTCAGATGTTATATATTTCTACTGTACAGACTGCTTGGTCAACGAATGCCGAACGTGTCTTTATAAGGAATTCAGAAATATTCAAATTACGATTATGACAACAAGGAAGTCTATTCAAACATGCATGAGTCTAAAAACGTACAACACAGCTTTTACGAAAGGTTAAGATTACATATTGAACCATTTCACATGTATTTCAACGAAAAAAGAGGGTGTATTCAATAGTTGAGTAAAGTTAGTAAAGATTAAATATAATGCTGGTCAAGCTCCTCAGAGATTTGAAGAGACAGAGATACAATTCTCCCAAATGAGAGTTAAGAATACGACGGACAAGACACGAGGGCAACGAGAAAGTAAATTACCTGGAAGAAAGTAAGCAGCACTGAAGCCATTTTATCAAATCTATTTCCAATACGCAATGATTTATCTCACCAATGTGAGATTCGAATGCGGGTCTAATGATCGGAAGTCCTAAGTTCTATAAATTACGTCAAACGTTTCAAGGTTAAGTCATAAATAATTTCCGTTTTGTTTTTCAAATTCATTTTTAAGAAAATAAAGTACATTTATATTTTATCAAATAACATATTCTTCAATATTTGCAATGACTTATAACACAAGTTCAGTTCGATTTTCTAAGTCTGCTATTGCACTCAATATAAAAGTTGAAATTTTAAGATAATAAATGATGAAACAAAATATTTTACCAGATCATTAACGTTTTATGAAGAAATGAGTTTAAAGATCAAATTTAGGCTCAAAATCGTAGCGTTGGAATTTCATTCTGTTGATCAGTGAAAGCCTGATAGTTTTGACTTATATAAATTATAATTTACTGAAACTTTACAAATTGTATATAGACAAGATACATGGCACACGCACATTATTGCTAAATCACTGTGCCATAAAATAAGACATCTACTTCAAAAAGAAATTATACTGAAAATGTGGCCATATTATGATGTAACATGTTATACAGCGGAGTAGTTTTAGTATGATTTTCAATAAACAATGCAAATTTAAATGATTTTATCTGATATTCTGTACCCAGGAATATATGTGTTATATACACTTTTATTTCATTTTTTTAATCGTTTATCGATTTATATTAAATTTAAATTTGAACAAGGGAATGACTCCTATCCAGAATATAGAGGGCGAAAGCAGAAGATGGAGGTCACCTCAAAATCACTGAGTAATATTTAAATGTATCATTTTTCGCAACGAATTATAAGAATAGTTTAAAAGCAGTCATAAATTTCTTAGGAAAAATCCGCAGCGAGGAGCGGGTAATTTCGCTAGTATATAATAAAACCGCACATGAACAGAATACAAGCGAAACACAAAACTAAAATTCTTTTATACAACCAAATTTTAAAAACAATTACATCTATCTATCGCACTGTTAATATATATATATATATATATATATATATATATATGACTATTTATAACTACTTGCCCTTCAGAGCATATTCATGACTATCTAAGCATTTATCATTATATAATACTTTATACAAGCGGATACATATTCATCGCTGTACAATAGTTCATACATGCGTAGAGACACAGACACGTGAGGTTGCGTGAGTATGTGTGAATCGTATTGGTTCACATAAATGTGCATTTATCCTATTCTTTGAATATGAACCATTGTTCAGCCAACACACATTCTGATAATTCTTTCGTATTTAAATTCTTTTCACTCGTTCAGACAGAGAAGGAATCTGCTATTGTATCCGGGCTATCAGCGACATCAAAAATTAAGCTCACTGCAACAATAATATCACGAATTCCAAGACATTTCTGAGGACAGTTCGTTTCTTTTTATTTTGTGATAACATTAAAATTTCCCCCGTCGCCTTGACGTTATTATTTTTTTCCCCTTTTTCCTTGTGTGTTTTGTCTGGATTTAAAATTGACTTCATAATTAGCGCAACCGTCCTGGAAAATGTGTTCTTCCTCACGAGATCACGACACCTTTTAATGTTTTGAAAGGTGTGAAATTTAAGCTCGGATACTGAAATAATTTCTTTCTACAGGGGGCCCCGGAAATACAGAAACATTATGCAAATTAAATTATGTCTCTAGTTGATCGTAGTAAAAACGTTTTAAAATTTAGAAAAGTTGGATCAGAATGGCAAAAGACCATCTTGAAAGATGGAGGTTATTATTAAGGCTACAATATGAGTATGTAATGTTTGGGTTTACACATAGCATTTAGAGATCTGATATATTTCGAATAGAAAACTGAGTTTTGTTGCTGCTCATATTATTTCTCTCTCAATTACTTCACATTTATCTATCTATCTATATATATATATATATATATATATATATATATATATATAGGAAATTGCAGGTGTGTGTGTGTGTGTGTGTGTGTGTCTAACGAATGCACAGCTGCAATTTTCGACGGATTTGCAACAAGATCTACATGCTCCAATTACCGGGAAGGCCAAGACCAACTCAGCTCCCATCGATAATGGAAATAATCGATTTTTTCATGCTTCTACGGCAGTTTTCATGTAGTTTGAGGCCATTTTCTACTGGCCAGATTGAGAACCTATAGCTGGCTGCCACGAATAGGCAAGAAGATTCTATTCACCAGCGTGAGAGCCAACAGCTGATTGACACGAATTTTAACTAGCATGCTAGCATACAAAAAAAAAATTTAAATCGATATTCGTTTGCTTAAACTCAACGTTGATTCTGATTCCGCAGAACTGTGTTGGGGTTCGTCACAAGTTGTTTTCATTCGGTTTTTCCAGTTACATAAACAAAGCCGTTCTTAGAATATTTTGACACCTTCCTCTCCCATATTTTGTCAAAATCTTATTTAGAATAGTTAGTCAAAGCATGAATTATATATATATATATATATATATATATATATATATATATATATATATATATATAAGTACCTATTATCCGAATTTATAGCCAACGGTTAAAAAAGACAAACTACCAACAATCACAATTTAATTTCAAGATACCATCACAATAATGGCATCTATCGTTATTGTCATTGCACCACCATTAGTAATCACTTCTACCCCTTTACAATAACTATTAACTAATAATATTATCATTACCAATAACACTCAACACCATCACATACACATCACATCTACTATTAACATATAAATCCACTATAATCATTAACGTATATTACTCCCCCAGCATATTTAATACCTTAAAAAAAAAAAAACAAAAAAAAAACCCCAATAAGATCAGATATAATTTCCCTATGTAACCATGAGAATAAGTACTCATTACCAGGATTCAAACCAAAATAAATAAAAATAAACAAATAAATATAGAATATAAAATAAAACACCAACAACCACTCTTTAGTTCAAGATAGCACCACAATAATTAAATTTATAGGCTTTTATTATTCTCCCACCAACATTACTAATCAC
>CAHIKZ030000222.1:1960000-2000000 GCA_903632075.3 Acanthosepion pharaonis | reverse complement strand
CTTATACAAATCAAGGGTAAAAGTCCATATAAACATATTTCCGCAAATACTTTTTGCGATATTAAGTTTTCATTTTTACAGTAGACGCTGTTAAATGTGCAACTCAAGATAGAATCCAAGAATGCTTTTACAAGCTTTGACAGCGTCTGCATGACACCAAAATGGGTAAAATATGTACCTCGACACAACAACTTGTAAGAAATGATCAAAATGACATCCGCTTGTATCTATACACGAAGTCACCCGCTGGATTATTGACTGGCCGGCCTTTTCAAATACTCCTAAACAGTGTCGAATGGTTTCCCATGCACTCCTGACAGGTTGATGACGCATCTCATTATTATTAATGTCTGCTCCATAAACCACTTGTTTTAGGTGACTCCACAGATAAAAATCCGAAGCTCTGATGTAGGGGGAACATGCAGTCCATGGAACCGGTTCTCTGCTCACTATTAATATTTCCTGGTAGATGTCAGCCAGAGTATTGCGAACGATGTGACTAAAAACTGCTGTAGGCATTGGTAAAAGTGGTGAGTGATAGAAAGTGACGGCGAAAGATGCTGCACACGTTACAAATGATACTAATGGCGGAGCTGCTCTTGAAGTACCCTCAAAGCGGATCTTGGGGTTCTTCGGTCCATTAGTTTTCGGGGTCATGGATCCTTTCTCAGCAACGTGAATGATAACAGCAGGAAAGTTTGAATGACTCAACTGCTTTCGGTCTGGAAAAACAATCTGATACAGATGTGCATCCCTCGCTTCCATTAAAATTCGCTCGGCCGTTTGTAAAAATCATGTCTGCTTTCTCACGGTATGAATATTCTGCCAATTATTAAATCGTCATTTCGAATACACGAACGCAGGTTCAATACAAAGCTTGCAAAGTATTACTGGAGTTTTAGAGACAAAAATAAAGAAGTCCAGGCATTAAGTAGAATATTTTAATAAAAGTAAAAGTTAGTAAAGAGAATATCAACTACTGTAAGGTGTGTCAGGAGAAGATAGTGGCTATTGCAACATTTAAGGGTGGTGCTGAGTTGTTGAATGAGAGGCCCGAAATTATGGCAACATGTGGAGACTTTAGGATAATACTAACCAGGATGAAGTTGGAAAAATATATTTTCTTTTTTTTTTCCCACTCATCCTCCACCTCATTACTTCCGGTACTGCATTAAAAATTTTGGCTTTTGCTGTGTTGTCTGGGACTATTTCGCTCACAGACACCTGATGAGACCGTGTCGGTCGAAACTGCGATAGTCTTCCATTTAGAGTTTTGGATATTAAATCATTCTACAGGTTTGATATGTCTAACTTGATATTAAGCACTTTTTAACGCATACGATTTTAAACAACTATCTTAGTGTTTATTGAAAATGATTTCACCCTCTCTAATCTAATTTTTTTGTCCACGTAAGATTTCATTTTCAAGTCTTTTTCGGTGCTTTTTGGATTGTCATAATTGAAGCTACTCTCACACATGCAAAACGTTTTTATTAACTGAGTTGGGTCTTTTCGAATTTATCATCACTCTTCTTGTGATACCATGTTCCAGTTTTCCTTTCTATTTTCCCTCTTTTTTTTAAACGATTCATCGTTTTCTTGATGGTTCTTGAATGGATTTGAAGATGGAAGCCAGTGTATGAATGTTGGTGCCATTAGCGAAAACGTGAACGAACTTTCTCCTCTCACCATTGCACAGTTGGGAAAACAGATGGTCTGACACAAGACGATTCCAATCTGTTTCCATTTCTACCTGAATAACACAAAGTATTTTTCAGTGATTCTTACGACAAAGGCTTCAAGATGGCTAAACATTTTGTCTGAAAACTCAGTTTAGTGGTATTTTAGGTAACAAACATTTTTGTGGAGTGGACAATTACGCTGTCAAAGGTTTTGGACAGTTTTGATGTTACACCTGGTATATATATATATATATATATATATATATATAACATACAACAGTGTCTATATTATTCAGTTAAAAGGAATGCAGAATGCATCAAGACGGAAAGCAGGTTTTGTCGTAGTTACAATGAGTGTGTCTTGGTGGTTTACTCCAGGAGTGTATCTTGGATGGGATCGAAAGTACTTGCGTTAGAAAAAAAACTACGGCGGCTTCCTTTGATTATTTTCTTAGCATCAAGAAAATGATATGAGAACTGGAAGGAATCATTAAAAATTAGACACACTATGTCTATATTATTCAATAATATATATATATATATATATATATATATATACATATATATATATATATATTAAATTAATTGATTTAAAATATGTTTTTCCGCTACACAGTTCTAACCATGTTTCAAAAATGGAAGCTAAAAGCCACGAATTTAATTTTGCAATTAAATTAAAAACATTAGTTCCATTTCATCCTCAAGTGAATTATAATATTAATGCTCTGTAAATTTACATCGAGCACTATTTTGTAAAAATAAAAATACCTATAAGAACACCGGATTATATATCTTACTGTTCTTTCTTTATATATATATATATATATATATATATATATATGTGTGTGTGTGTGTGTGTGTGTGTGTGTGTGTGTGTGTGTGTGCTGGTGATTCAGGTTCGAATCTTTCTGGATGTCAACAATTTCTTTATTAAGTCTCTCGGCTGCACAGGCAAGTTTACATAATTTAAACTGCTGAGAAAAAGCAAGGGGTTTACTTAAACACGTTTAACCACTTAATGTAACGTTTATCGTACTAAGAGAAAATATAAACGTTAGGCCAAAGGTTGACTTACACTTAGTCGGTATGCACTTTACACTTAAAAAATATATTACATTTAAATTTGTTTGTTAGAACCATATTTGTTCAAAACTGTTTATGTACATTTGTTTAACACTTTACTTACATGTTTTCGCAGAGTTTAGTGTCTTATGTGCTCTTTTAACGTTGCAACATTTCCCGAAACACTCCAGAACACTATGACACACAGCACGAAACAAATGCCTATCTGCGTCAATTTCAATAAATATTTCTGAGTTGTCCTATTTTAATTCGCCCACTGTGTGCGAATTTCTCTCATGAGTCTTGTTCTTTAATATGCACCATGAAAAAGAAATCCTTTGGTGTTAGGTCAGGTGAACGTGGTGGCCATTCGATGATGCCTTCTGCCGAACAAACACCTTACTACAAAAGCATAATAGTGTTGCATACGAGGTGTTCCATATTGGGGAAAGTAAAATTCGGCGAATCTAATTATAATTTGGATTAATTAGATCTAAAACCTGGAACAAATAGTGAAACAACGGTAAGCATAATTTTGACCCACCCTGTATATATATATATATATATATATATATATATATATATATATATATATATATATATATATATATGTGTGTGTGTGTGTGTGTGTGTGGTAATCCGTTGGTGTAATCCTAGGTTACTCCTATTGACAACACCGAATGTGAAATATGCCTACACTGACTCACAAAAGAGCTCTCAGTATTTATTTTCATTAAACAGAGCAAATTTTCTTGACAATTGAAATTAAGACACCGTTAGCAAATGACCATTTTCACCTACGAATTTTAATTTTAAAATTAAAATTTCGTATGTGAAAATAGTCATTTACTAATGGTATCTTAATTCCACTTGTGAAAAAAAAGGATATATGTTAAGACACTTTTTATGTTTATACGTTCTTTTTTATAGATACAAATATCTAAGTAAATGCTCTGTTTATAATAAACAGTATTAAACAACATTTACCGGCCTGAACGTCCAAGAACTTTTCATAGAAAATATGCTTTCTCGGACAGGAATCGAACCTGTATCATATACGGAACTGTAATATAGCCTGACGTGCTTTTACCGATTTAGCCAGAGAGGAGCGTTTCGGTTAGCATGGTCGATTTTACTGCTTTTAAACTACAATTCTCCATGATTTTATCTCGTACATTCACAACTGCTCGATGCGTATCCAAATGGAAACAAATGACGTCACATTATGAAATGAACAAAGTCCGACAATTATTTCAAGTCATTTTTTTATTATTTATATATATATATATATATATATATATATATATATATATATATATATATATATATATACTGACTCCCCTGTCGAATTCCACGTATGAGGGTCAAGCAGATCAGTTCCCAGGAAACCGACAGCCCGACAACGACACATGAGATTTGATTATAGTTGGTGAAGGCTTCGTGCAGGACCATCCACACTTTTTGAAGGGGCGAATACAGAGATCTGGTGCACTACATGCCACAAGGTCCCCAAACGACCCTCCGCAGGTTTTGAATTCAGAGTTGTCCTTCTCCTAGACCAGTTGCCATCCGAGGCTATAGAACCCAGTCTGTCCTGCTATTTACCCATAGCATATATATATATATATATATATATATATATATATATATATATATATATATATATATGTCTGTTGTATTAAGCAAGTAAGGATGGAACTTATCCTGTTGAGTGTACATTTATTAGAATTATCCATGTACACAAAAGGAACGCTCATATATGGTAATGATATCGACAAAATAAAAAAAAAACAATATAAAGATAGAATGTTCATTGAAAAGTGAATATAACGCATTGTGACATATTAAATTTAAAAGGAGGCATCGAAGAATTCTGTTTTTGTTTTTTGATGCGAGATGCCACATATTTAATGAATAATAAATAGCTAAATGAGGAAAGGCTCAGCCAAATTGGACAGTCTTTTCCAAGCCTTACAAAGGATCTGTAGCTTACAGATAAGATAAAAAAAAACTTTTCCGAATCCAAGGAAATTAAACGTTCCCATTAGCTAAAAAGAACGAGGTCTGATCGAAAAATATCGTGATTAGTTCGATAAAAAGACAAATAAATTACATTTTATTTTGACATTAAATGTCCATCCAAGCTGTTCCCGTCTGAAGTCACACACTTCATACAGTGTCATTTGCATTGATGTAAGTGTTCATTGAATTCCTTTATTATGGATAACGGGCAGCTGGGTTTGTCGCACTGTCTTCAATTTCCTCAACGTCGTAATAAAATTGATCCTTTCTAAAGGGGATTTAATTTTTGAAGAGACAAATTCGTAAATGATGTGATTTGGGGAGTATAACTTTTTTTAAACCCAGGCGACTTTTGTTCATAGCCCAAAATTGCTGCACAAGCTATGATCACTGATAGAACGAATTTGTCTTTACGTGATTGAGTTTAAGGCCTATCTGTTTCAACTTTAGCTCGATAGCACACCAAAACACCGATACTTTTCAATCAGAAATATATATACATATATATATATATATATATATATATATATATATATATATATATATATATATATATATATATATATATATATATATATATATATATATATATATATATATATATATATATATATATATATATATATATATATATATATATATATATATATATATATATATATATATATAAAATATTGCATTTATCTTTATAATATTTGACACTACTTGTTCCACATACCATGAACGGGCGGCCGCTTACCACAAGCAACCACCAGTAAACATGCAATCAGTCCTTATATCTATTTATCTATCTACCTCGACCTGTTCATTTCTATCTGTCCATGTCTTTTTTTTTATTTGTGTATCCCTTTTATATCTATCTATTTTTTTTATCTATATATCACTTTTTCTATCTATGTCTTTTTTATCTATCTCTGTATCTCTTTTTTGTATGTATCTATCTATCCCTTTTTTATCTATGTATCCTGTTTTCTATCTATCTATCCATTCTATAACTACGTATCCCCTTTTCTATCTATCTATCTATCTATCTATCTATCTATCTATGTCTTCCTTTATCTATCTATGTATCCCTTTTTGTATCTATCTATCTATCTATCTATCTATCTCTATCTATCTATCTATCTATCTATCTATCCCTTTTGTATCTATGTATCCCGTTTTCTTTCTTTCTTTTTGTTTTTCTTTCTATCTATCACTTTTTGTATCTGTGTATCCCTTTTCTATCTTTTTATCTAGACCTGTTTTCATCAAATCCATCTTTCTCCCATCTTAATGGAAAAGTATATCGATAGGAAGACCTATGGGTTATTAACTACAAGCCAGATAAAAATTAGCCAGATTAAATTTAAAATTCTTCTGAAAAACAGCAAGGTTCCGTACGATTGATAGGAAGTTTATCAAATACAGCAGATAATTTAGTGACACAAAAGTGCGCAGACATATAATCTTAAAACAAACTTTATATATTATAAACCAAAAACCATAAATTCATTCTCACAAACTAAATTCTAATTGTAGCAACATTCAAATAATTCTTATCTTATTCAAAATATGTTCTCATCTATTGCACTTGTGGCAAATCATTCTAATTTGCTTGGAGTTGAAAAGCAACTTAATTCAGAGCGGCACTCATAATCTTTCATTCACACATTTAGGAGGGATCTTGGTCATCACGGGTAAAATGTAAGATCCACGGATAAAGAACTAGATTTTAGATTTCGTAGATTAAATCAGGCGGCATTGTACATGGATGTTTGTTAAAAGAGATACAGCTTAGTTTATTTATAGCATTCTTACGGTTTTTAATAACTATATATGTTATTTTCAAAGATCATTTACTTTTTCATAATGTCACGTCCATTCAGGACACACTGGATAAGGATTCTTTACAAATCTTTTTCCGTATTGGCTATGTATTGCAATCACTTCCTGAGATATAAAGGTAGGCGGTTTTGAATTGACCTTTTCATAGATTGGCTGTCACCCAAGGCCAGTCTGTCGTTCTATTTAGCCCACAGCTTGAAAAATAGAAATATCATCCTGCAATCTTAAAGCTTGAAAGTCTAGATACGATAGTAAAACCTTCCTTTAGAAAGGCATAAAATCAGCTTTTTGTTAAGCCGCAGGTAGAGAGGTCCCTCTAGTTTGAGTAGTATGCAGTGTAAACAGACTGCTCTGAATTCGAAACCATGGCGAAAATACGAGGAAAGTTCTATACCTTTATTTGCCAATAATCCATGGTAATTCGCAAATAAGAAAATATAGTGTAGAATATGATAGTCACCTACGTACTAAATGGAGATGACGTTACATATCCCCAACTCAAGTATGGATGAAGCTCAGTAACTAACTAGTGTGTAAACTAAGTTAATGCGAAACCGTATAAATAAGCTAAGCTGGATCGCTTTTAACAAACATTCATCCCAAATTCAAAACATCTAAGACCATAGAGAAAAGTTCAGTGGAACAATTACCATGAAAATATTTATAGAAAGAAAACAGAGAAACTACATTACGGCGGTGGGAAAATGTCTTTACCGAGATACCAGGTCATGACTACTAATATTGCACATTATTTTTTGGATTTTATTAAGAATCCCTAAATACCAAGACCAAGCAGTGTGTTAGCAAAATCCAAATATGCTAGATCGGTGATGGACTGATTTACACTGTACATTGTACAGATCAGTGGCGGACTGATTTACACTGTACATTGTAAATCAGTCCGCCACTGATCTAGCATATTGAGATACCCAATAGAATTGTTCATATTCGGTATTCTGTCCAATTAATTTAAAAAGAAAAAAAAATAGTTCCAATTTCGATGTCCTTTTCAGTGGCAGAATAGACTGAAATGCAGGGAAAGTCGAGTTCGGTTCACATTCAGTGAAGTTTAAGGTATTAAGACTAGTCTTGTCCAATTTGTGTTCTGTTTATTTCAAAATCCTTAGTATCTGTCTTTCCTCCTAGGCCAATATTAAGTATTTTGTCCAGCCTCTCAGCTCCCAGTTAAGTGTAAATAACAAGGGAATTAAACCACTTTAATCGAGACCATCTCAAAGAAACCCCTCTAATAAAATAGAACCTATTGCTTTGATGTTACGATTCGCTGTGCTATGAACGACATCAGGCTTAAACAAATATGCACTGGGTGTGTGCGACGTGGTCACTAGTTTAATGGTCTAGCCCAGATGGATTGTGATATGTGCATTATATAGATCAAGATGCCGTGATTCTCGTATTTGAAAAATAAACCAGTTAACACAAAGTTTAATTACGTTGATTACCTATTTTGAAAAAAAAAATATGAAAGGTATTGGGCAAGTAATGATTTGGCTATGATATCGAATGGGCTATATTCTTCATTTATATATTGTATATCTTTAACACGCTGGCAACCAGTGTCTCCATTACTTCTTAATTTCAATATCATCTGTATGACTGATGCTAGCCATCAGTAGAGTGATTCGGTGCGACTTTTTTGGCTGACGTTTTCCACTGACATAATATTGAAACATTTGCATGTTTTTTCTGCTGCTACGAAGATTGGCTCATTTTGTCGTGCTAAACGATTTATTACGCCATTTACATATTTATTAGTCTAACATTCGTCCATGCTTCGGATATTGCTAGGTATTTAGGGATTCTTAATAAAATCCAAAGAATGATCTGTCTATATTTCTGAGATGAGGTATTATGTACATTATTCGGACTATTTTCCTCATCATGTCGCCATATTTATCACAACGTTTCGGCCACTTCAGGTGGTTGGAATTTCAAACTGAACCCTTTATTTCGCTCACTGGAGTAGACTCTTCTAGTTCCACGTGCCATGTTTCATGGATGTCAGTTATCAGTTATCTCCTGCTAGTTTCCCTCTGAAAGTTCTCCACTGCCTTAACCGGGTATTGAACTCACACTCTTTGGATCTAACCAACGCCTTTATCCACTGTGCCATGTGTCCTTCTGGGTATGAATTTCTGGGTATTATAAACCTAATGTCTTCAGCAACAATTTTTACCAGTGCTCATATAGCAATTTTGCTGTTATGTTGCATGTTTTTACCAGAGCTTATATTGCAACTTTGTTGTTATCATTGCTTTTCTCTAGCACTCCTTATTACTGGTTCCTATATTGTATTTATTTCTATACTTGGTCGGCTCAGGAGATTTTTGGGGCCTAGCATATTTGCTGATTCCTTAAGTTTACGAATTTTCAATGGTGTTCCTTGTCTATGATCTCAACGTGATCCCACAGAGGGCGGTGATCTCCATTCTATCTCCATATGGGGTCAGCCACGCCTGATTTATCCACTTCCACTCGTGTTACAGCTTTCTGGTGTTCTTGAAACCTTACCTTGAGGGCGGCGCCATTGTGAACTGTATCGAAGGTTTTATTGAGTTAACATGGTCCAGTAGAACCTGAACATTTTACTGGTGTGGCCAGAGTATGAAGATGTCATCTACGTACCGTAACCATATAGTTGGCTTTAGAGATATAGATTCTAATGCCATTTCCTCAAAGTATTCCATGTATATATTCGCCATTGCTGGTGATAATGGCGAGTCCATTGCTAAGCCCTCATCCTGTCGATATATGTGTGATCACATTCCGAATTTTGTTTGTGTACAGAAAGTCAGCATCTCCATCAGATTATCTATTGGAATACTGGTCCGTTCTTCTAGGGAAGAGTCAGAGGTCAATCTGTGTCTGACTACTGAGATTGCCTCCTCCGTGGATACCTTGGTGTCCCAGCTCACCATCTGGTTGGATAGGATGGGAGCATCTTTGTTTATTTCCACGAAGTGGGCGGTGTTTCGAACATATGAAGGAGACTTTCCGATCAATGGGTCAATTATATCTACAAGGAAGCGACTCAGAGGGTGGCACACAGAGCCTTGGCAACTAACAATCGGCCTGAGCGGAATACCGTCTTTGTGAATCTTTGGGAGACCGTATATGTGAGGTAGCTTGGTGTAACGCTGCGACAATTGCCTATACGTCTTAGGTGCGAAGTGATCCTTGGTCTTGATTAGTATCTGTCACAGTTTGCGTTCCGTTTTCATTGTAGGAACCTTTTTTATTTTGCTGTAACTACCATTGCTAATGAGGTCTTCCAGCTTTCTTGTATAATCTGATTTTTCCATCACTACAGTCGCATTGCCTTTGTCAGCCGGTAGTATGATGGTGTTTTCGTTCCTCTGTAGGTATCCATTCGCCAGCCTCTCCAGTTTTGTTATGTTAGACCTGGGCAGCTTGGTTCTCTCCAAGGTCTGTCTTACTTTCCATCTCAATTCATCCGCCTGATCCTGAGGGATGTTCAAGGTCACCTCCTCGACTCTGGTAATGATGTCCAAGTATGGCACCCGCCTGATGGTTGTGGCGAAGTTGAGACCATTGTTCAATACTGACTCCTCAGAGGCACTCAGCTGATATTGGCTGATGTTGACTACTGCTTTCACTGTATGCATGTCCTTACTTTCTGTAGAGACAATTATTTTTTTTTTCATGGGTAACTTTCCCAATTCATTTCGATTATTCCCAAATTCATTTGAAATCTTTAACAAAAATTCGCCATAAATATTGACGTAAAAAACACCCCGAAAACAATCGGTGTAATGAAAATTTGGGAATCCACAGTTTCAGATTTGCGTATTCGGATCCGGATATTTTTTCACGGATCGTCCTGATTCCAAAATGGTATGATATGTTGAGATACGGTCTTTTGGAGTAAAGTTGAAAAGTTTAACACAGTGAAACACTGACATTCACATTTATTATATAGATTACTTATCATGAGGTGTTTACTTATAAATATATAGAAAATACTTTTGTCCTACCACGTTAAATTAAGGTTTATTCAATGAACGAATCAATACTCTAAATCAGTGTGTCTCAACCTATTTTGTTTTACTACAGCACCCCACTCGAAACTTTAATAAGTAAAATTATTCTTGAAATTTGAAAACATGAATTTTTGCTTTCACTTTCCGAAAGAAAATTACCAGTGCAGTTTTCATTTAAAGGAATTTATGAAGGATTTATTTTTATACTGGCCGATAATGACTTATTTAAATCCCTTGGGGAAGCCAAAAGGGAAATTATTATCCACTCCTTCTTAAAGAAGGAGAAATTTAGAATCCAGTTGTACATATCATATGACAAAGACTTGATTTAGACATGGAAGAATGTGCTTGGTGCCTCTTGCTTTTTAAAAATATGGATTTATTTAAATATAAAAATGATTAATATATTACTCTTCTGTTAACTTGGGTGCACATCTGCCTACCTCTCAGGGCGCACCGGTTGAGAAACTAAATTAACATTAGAAAATCAAACATCTGTACAACATAGGCTTTTAATTTATAAATGTGTGATTTAAAAAGTTAACAGATTTGTAGAAAATTGCCATTAACATAAGAGAATATGAATTTAGTGAAACGGGTTCAAATTCCGAATGATGCAACTAGTGTTAATCCTTGAGAAATAATTGAATTTACTTCACCAGTTTAGATTAAGTTATGGTTTATTCCCAGCTTCTTTCTTCATAAAACTATTTACAATATATTAAGTAGAAATGAGACGTGCGCTGTCAAGTATTGTCTATTTTACAGAGGAAGCCTATGAATGATCAAGCAGAGTTTCTCAACCATCAAGTCGCTACGGGAAAGATTTACTATTGAAGAATGTTTCTCACAAACAGCTTTTGTTGAAAGGTTAATTTTATTCCTGGAAAGAATGTCTTGTATGTCAATTTTGTCATTTTTTTTTTTTTGCATAGAGCTTGGGTGTTTGTGTTTTGTAGAAAAAGCTGAAAAAACATTACGAAAAAAGAAAAAAAAATGAGATATAGGCTAATCTGATTAGTGACGTAAAAGAACACAGAATTTCTGCGAGTCAATGTTTAAAAATACCAATAAAAAAAACAAGCTGAATGTATAAATACATACATAAATCAACATGTACAGGAAAAGCATATACATACACACATCAGATGATTACTGACAATTTTCTTAACTGATTTTACTGTAATTTGCGAAGATTCGTGACGAAGAAAGAAAAAGGCGATTGGAAGTGACGTTTTGAGGCATTTCCTTGAAAATGATGCTAAAATTCATAAAAGCATCTTTTCTTTAGACTCTTCTGTTTTACTTACTACTTCCGTTTTTACGTACGAAATAACAGTATCACACACACAAATCTCTCCCCCTCTCTCTCTCTACATATATATATATATATATATATATATATATATATATCTCGGGAAGAGGCAACGACAGAATATTTCTTTTATTTCTTTAAGTTGAAAGTAATAGATTGAACTATCATTTTGATCGTACATAAATTCTGATACATTGAATTTGAAAATATATGTTATACTCGATTGCAGAAAATTGAGAATAATATATATTTGAAAAATAAAAAAAAATATATATATATATATATATATATATATATATATATATATATATATATATATTTGTAAACGGAAGGAAGGAAGGAAGGAGAAGATTTATCCGGGCGTGATTCTTACAGAAGTTATATATACTAGGCCGATGAGGGCATCCCGAGCCAGCGTAATAGTTAGCAAGCTTGTCTCGCTAGAACAATTACGACTGAGTAGTGAGTTAGATCCTCACTGTGTGCCCTATACTTTTGGCCTTGTGCCACATCTAAGCTACACATGAAAAATCATTATACTAAGCCGATGAAAAAAATCGAAGAAAAACTAGTTCTTGTAATATTATTATTCAAGGCATGATAATTTATCTACGATCAAATTGAGATTTCGATCCTTCAATTACAACTTATTTCAAATGACTTAATAATTCCAGTTGTGTTTGGAGCTATAGGTTTGATTGGAAAATGATTTGACAACTTTCATTAAAGGGCTCCGTCTTATCACATGCCTTAAAGAAATACTAAAAATAGTCTACAGAAGTACTGCTCACACCTTACGAAGGTCTTCTTCGTAAGGTGTGAGATGTAATTGTTAGAATATTTTTAATCAATGTAAATTGTGTGCTCTCTTGGGTTAAAAAACATTTTCAACGAAAATGTCATGACGCCATACCTAACAATGGATCTGTACGATAGAAGAATCTGTTAGCATAGAACTTACGATTACATCTAACCATTTCTAGTGGAAATTTGTCACCAATTTAGTAGCACGCGTAGATTTATGAAGTCTAGGTACCATAGTGGAAAATTTATCAGAACAATTAGCATGGAAGTATTTATAGAAAAGTCACAAGAAACTTACATTACGGTGGTGCGAAAGGTACAGAAATGCCAGGTCAGGACCGACAACATTGCAAATTCTTCTTTTATTTTATCAATAATCTCTTAATATAGAGTAGAAATAAAAGTAGATTTAAGGACAAATGGTAGATTTAGAAATCTGTAAGTTAGATTCTGGCCAGAAAAATTGTCGTGGACGAAATCAATTTTATAGGCTGCAGACTTAACAAATGATTCAATATACTCTTATCCCTTCATGTCAGCTGGAAACGTTAGTCCGAGAATGAGTCATTGTACTAGTGGTTATCATCAGCCGGGCTGATAGGAAGTTAAACGGGTTCTTTTAGATGATTAAAAGAGAGAAGTGTCGTTCTGGAGGCGTCAAAATTAACGTCGGAAGATACATTAAGATGAATTTTCTATACTGAGAACAAAACAAAATGTCTGGGTCGTAGAGTGGAATTATAATGTTGTCTGAATGACGGAAAGTGGAATAAAACGGTAAACAAGTCCACCCCGCAAAAAAGACAGATAAAAAAAAAATCTTATTTATTGTACCAAAAATGTATTTACTTACGTTTGTTAATAAAATAATTATATTCATAAAAAGAAACTTCTTAAAAGTATGCGTTATTAGACGAACAATTATTGAAATATCCTTGCTGCCTATTGGACAGTTATCTAACATTTTTAATGAGGGCAAAAAACAATCGCATGATGTATTATTAATTGGCTTAACGCCACGTGAAAGCGGGGTATTATAACGGTTAGCGACTCAAATATGTCCGTGTTGGAATTCTAAGTACATTAGGAACATTTTGGAACAGTCATGGATTCATCTCTTTTGACCGCAGTTATTCACTATATAGCAGGACAAACTGAGTTCGTAAACCGATTTTGGCGGCCAGTCTATTTTAAAGAAAATTCTGAATTCAAATATCTACTGTAGCTAATACTGATTCATTTGTTTTTAAATCATCTCATTTCAAGGGAGGCGGTAATGCCACTATAAAGCAATAGGGTAACAGGGATTGAAAGAGAATGAGAACACTGAGAATGGAAAGGATTGAGTGAAGGACAAAAAAAATCAACAGGGTTCAAGAAGGTATAAAATGGCAATTGACGTCGCATTTAGATTTTGAACATTCTAGTTATCAGGGAAGCAACGAAACGGAAGGGAGTTCCAGAGGTGTGATGTGCGGGAAAACTGTCTGAGAAGTGGTGATTGCATTCAGCCTGTTCAATAAAACGGTAGGGCCTAGTTACCAATCTTTTGGCAGGTTTACATTCATATATTCGGAACACTAGGGTAAAAAACTCGTCAGAGCAGCTGTCATTAAAATATTTGGAGAAAAGACAGATGGGAAGTCACGCCACGACCACGAGAAAGCGACTGAAGTCGAGATGCGTGGTCAGGATCGATTAAATGGCTGGGTGATACAATGTCTTTATACAAATTACAGATTTATTTAAAAATAATGAAAGAGTAACTCAAACAATACTTTCGTATTTTGATTTGTTAACATTCAGTGCATGTTATCTCGCATCATTATACCTTTTTATGGCATTTGAAATAACTATATACTTTTTAAATAGTTGATTTTGTACTGTTTTTATTTTGAAAATAATGTTATGGATATTAGTAATTTAAAAATCGAAAACATTAACTCTGATGATTAAATATAATCTTACACGTTGTTATTGATAATAACTATTTTCACGACTTTACTGTCATTTCAAGTCAGAAACGCCAATGAAAGTAAAGAATTTGACAAGACAATATCTTTCGAGGCATTTACTATTAATTAATTTTTTAACATTTTCACGTAGAAATGGCAGGCTTGTAATACCATTAATATTTTATAATAATCCCCCCAACAGAGGCAATAAAATCCTTTACGATTCAAGGGTTCGTGACAATGAAAAAAGAAAAAAGACAATTACTGTAGCATACCTACGGACGATAATGGGTATGTCCTCATTCTCATAAATACAGTAGTGAATACTGTATGTTTGTCTACATTTGAAGGATCGTCCCCAGCTGTGCTGACCAAACACTCTGCCTCCCGATAGAGAAGATCCCCAGACAAGGCTATGTCGAAGAGCAGAGTCTCGTCTCGGGAAACAGCTACCTACCCCGTTTTATACGGGAACTACGTTTAACTTTTGGCCAAGCCTACCGGCTCGAATACCCCACATTAAATTCGGGCTTGTGCCACATCTGACAGCGTGGGACGATTGGTAGATATCCTGCTGTTGGAGATTCGTCTCCAGCTGTGCTAATCAAAGTCACTGCCTCACGGCAGAGAGGATGCCCAGACGAAGCTATGTCGAATGGCAGCGACTCGTCTCGGGGAAACAGTTACCCGACCCCATTTAATACGGGATCTACGGGGAAGTTTTGACCGAGCTTACGGTTTCAGATACCCCACATTAAATTCGGCCTTTTGATACATATAACCGTGTGGGCGGTTGGTAGATGTCCTGCAGTTGGAGATTCATTGTGGAATTCAATTGACTCACTTCTATCAGTTGAGTACTTCTTCTACGCGCCGCTGGCGAATCTTATACGTGTTGTTCTTGTTCTAAGTATTATCGTTCATTACCAACCTTCGTGTGATTATTCTATACAGCAACCTTTCCTAAGTTACAACAAGAATAAAAAAAACAGGATTTAAGGTGACGGAAAATGAGGATTGGCATTGCATTTATATTTTCCAACATCGTAGGTAACAGTGTTGAAAAATCACGAAACTGGAAGAGATTTTCACAAACAAGAAGTGCGAACGAACAAAATGTAAACATAGAAATTATACTTACAACTAGCGATTTCAACAGTGAAATTATGAGACCTAGCTGCAAATCTTCCTCTTCTGTTTGCTGTGTCCCTTTCAAGACCTGGCATTCATGGCTCCCCACAATTTTGTCTTTTGTTGTACTTAGTAAAGTCTGTATTTTTGCTATCACTCCTAATCCCTGTTCTCGCAACCATTCAAATAATCCCGGAAAGCAGTTGATGTACAGCCTACCTATGTCCCTCTTACCGTTAACATATCTCTCCCTCACCATCAGTAAGTACATGTAGTACTGCGCTGAAATCCATGAATCGAGGTAGCATCGAGGAAACCTCAGCAGAACAATTACTGGGGAAATAATTATAGAAGAGGCAAAAGGAAGCCAGCTTATAGCCTTTTTTCCTATTTCCCGAATTTCAGCGCAGTACTAATACTGTGCTGAAATGCTGGAAATAGAGCTTCCAAAGAAGAATACTCATCAATAGAATTGTTGCGAAAATATTTACAGCAAAGAGAAAAGGAAGCTTCGTTGCGCAGGTGGGAAATTTAATGAAGCCAAGATGAATATCTAGTTATTCATAAACCAAATGAAAATGATTACAATGAAACAATATCAAGTAATGTTACTGAATGCTTGCAAACTGGGCCATTCTTCCTCTAGAGCATTTTGGAACATCAAGGCCACCTTTAGTAATGGTATTGTTGAAACCACAACTGGACATAGATAGTTTCAGAAGTTTTGTCCGGGAGATTATAGTCTTGAAATTAAACAAACGAGAGGACTAAGTTCGGTTGTCAGATATGATCAACTGAATGCTTTGATTGATAATAATCCGAGACCTACAGGAGGAATACTTGGATCAGAAGGCGAAGCATCTCGTACAACTGTTTCTCGGCACTTGAAAGTAATTGAAAAAGTAAAGAAAATGGATAAGTTTTTTTTTCCGCAAACGTAGGGAATACCTGAGAAAACGAAACTTAAAATGGTTATTACCGTCGCTTGTACTAACAATATTAGCCACGATCCCATTGTATTTAAATATGTATCTGCATAAAAAAATGTTTGTGGGGAACGCGCGTTAGTAGAGACGCAAAAGAGGCCTGGGATCGCATGCGGACATGTTTGTCAACACCAGTTCCATCCGGGTTTTCTCCTATTAGCAGCGCGACAGTTTGACATATTTAAATATGGTCGTTTCTGATCCTGGTCTTTGAAAGACACATCATGCCAATATAAGCAGGGGAAAAACAAGCAGTTGACAACTGGCAAGACTCGGTGATCTTTAAAGTAATAAAAATATTTTACTCTGCTTGCACAAGTGAATACAAGGTAGATGATACTAAGATTTGTGCATATACGTTTTTGTGTGAGCATAATTACTATAGGTAGTATTTTGGAATACAGCTTGCTTTCGTTAAGAAATTATAGGATATTATATGGATTAATGTAATGAAAGGGCTATTTCGTGTTGAGTGATGTATTGATTATAAATTTGCTATAAATAGGTATTGTTGGTAATTTTTTTTTATATATAGGCACGGGGGAGTAATCGATATTGGCTCTGATTGAGGAATCGGAGAGCCGAGTTCTAATTCCAGTTGAATACATTACATCTAATACGGAATATGAATCCACTTCTTCTCCTCCGCCACCTATAGTTAAATAGCAGGAGAGACCGAGTTCTATAGCCTTGGATGGCAACTGGTCTACCAAAGAAAGAAATAGCAACCTATTGCGGAAAAAATACCCCTCGTCAGTCATGAATCGAAAGGAACATGATCGCCAAAGAGTGTACCGAAAAAAACATGATCGCTTAAGCGTGTATCACACATGGCACATAACTGACTGAATGTTTTGTTTGGTAGTTCACAATATGTCTATAGCTGTGACCCTAAGATGTGCTACAACCAACTGGGAACAACACTATGCCCATCAAAATCTCCAATCTTCCGATCAGACGCATGTAGTTTATCGTTTCCGCAATTCGAGCAATGCAGTAGAGGTAAACTTCACGTTAAATGATGTAAATAATTCAATGTATAATTCATGTTTGCGTTTAACAAGGTAGGACTAGAGTCTAATTTTTTTATGCAGCTCTTACAATGTAAAACTGAGTATAAATAATAAGAAAATAAACAAGGTATTTTAACATTTCAACATGCCAAGATATTTAGTTTTTGTTTTCCTTTTTAAGCAGGTAAGATTAAACAAAACCGATTTAAAATTTTATTCTCAACCAATTTTTTTATAGAAAGATACCCTAATTAGACGATATTTTTTAAAGTCTTTTAAGACATTTTCGGGGAGAACGAATGAGAAGTTTTATTTTCATATCAATCCAGGTTCTTATAACATTTTACTTTTCTTGGGTGATCTTTTGTTATCACAATGTGTGATATTAATCGCAAATGGGGATAAGGACATGAATCTAGAAGAAAAATCAAACAAGTTGAAATTTGGTAAACTCTATACCCAAATTCATGTTTAATAGAAAGATTTTAATTCTAAATGTAACATTTAGACGTCTCCTCTCTTTTGTACGCATATCACATCAACGTAAAGATCACTTTGGTCCGATGAAGTCCTAAATGTCAAAACACGTCACACAATTTTCTTTTCCAATTTTTCAATATTTCGCAACATTGATCTGGTATAGAAGAATATATATATATATATATATATATATATATATATATATATTTTTTTTTTTTTTTTTTTTTCTCTATAAAATGAATATATATATGATGCGTTCGGCGGAGGGAAGGCGTATAAAACAAAAAATCAAAATTTGTTTTGTTTTCACTGTAAAATATTCATTTAATTATATCCAAGAATTTTACAAAAAAAAAAAAAAAAAAAAAATAGAACATATTACATAATATTTAAAGCTCAACTTAGTTTTATAGTTTGAAACCATGCAATGATATGAGGTAACATAAACAGTAGATTTGTCTGCGGAATATCATTACATTATTGTTACATAATTATAGTGAAATCATTAAGGTTGTTTGTCGAAAGCATATTATTTTTGGCCCTATACTAATTTAAAATATTTCTTTTTACAGGTTTTATTTTTTAAACGGAATAAGATCCTTCTAAATTCCATAATTTAGCTATTACCTATCAAAATGATTTGAAGAAAGTAATCTAAAAACAACAATGGAAAAGAGGGTAAAAAAGCGTAAACGAAATAGCTTTAGTTTCTTCAACTTAAGAAACTTAGCATTGCTGCCGAAGTATTCTAAAATGCTGTCAATAACAAAAGAGAACATAAAAAATACCTAACTAAAAATTGAATGTAGCATCAAAATCTAAACGGTGGCACCTTTAACTCGTTCATGAAGCACGTTCCTAACACGAAATTTTCGTAAACCGAAACTGTTTTTCCAATAGGAATCAATGTAAAAAGGATTGATTCATTCCTGGTCTGAATTGCTTATTTAAACTTTTACAACCGCATCAGTTTATCCACAAAAGTAATGAAAATAATTAAATCTGCGGAAAAAAAAAATACTAAATAGATATAATATAGAGGAACACTTTAATTTTTCCGCACCCGTAAGTAGGAGAATTGATAACGTAAGGGGAACGAAAGAGATGTTATTGTTTGGAAAGAGAAAGGAAAGACATGATCGTCTCTTTATTAGGATAGAGCGTTGATTTTGCCATATGAAACTGAGTAGAAAGAGACAGTATCATCAACAATAGTTTTTCTCTTAAATTTTCTTTTTCCTTTAACACTATCACTGTTAGCTTTCTTTGGCGCCAATACTGAAGACTAATGAAGAGAAAAAAAGGAACGGTATAATAAAATTGGAAAACGAAATCAAAGTACGATACACGAATGTATACAACATGGAGGTCGACTCAGAAATAAGGACGTTCGGGTTAACTCGGTTCGACTCGGATCGTCTCGGTTCGACTCGGATCCTCTCGGTTCTGCAATATTGTTCGAGAACCGAAATTTTGTTCGATACCCGAGTCATTTTGATCGCGATTTTTCTGTTCGAAAACCGATTTATTCGACATGTGGGATATTCGAGAACCGAGGTTGATCTGCATTATTTTCATTTATTTGTTATGTAACTAAATAAATATTTATCAACAATGTTTCCGTAAAACTTGATATTCCCTGTAATAAATTCTTAATAAATATTATTGCTATTATGTTACTTAGATTTGCAATTCCTTACGGCTAACCATGAAAAGAAATTCTGACCAAAGCTGCCTAAAACGTTTAAGCGCGTTGCCGCAAAATTATCAAAAGTTGAATGTGCCCCTCCTTCACCGAACACGTCATATAATAGAGCTTTATATATTTGACCTTGTATTTTAACATAGAGGTCAAAGTAGAACCTATAGATGACTTTCTTCTTCATAAAATGTAAAACGTTCGTTTTAATGTGAAACACAGGCAGGTTAGGAGCGTTTAATAAGGCATGTAACAGAAAAAAAACACCTTTCTCACGTCAAACATTCTGAGATTGTAAGACAAACAGAAGACTAGAAGGAAAATAGAAGGAAAAATCAAAAAAACATATATAAAATGCTAGCACTGAGAATTCAAAAGGAAAAAAAATATCTACGTAATACGCAGTACACAAGCGGGAAAAGAAGATGAGTTTAAAAAACGCAGAAAGGCGAAAACTAAAAAAAAAACAGTAAATGCAAAACGATGAAATCTAAAACGAACAAAAAAACAGCTTTAAAAAAAATTGGCAGCGAATGAATTTTACTATGTTCCTCAAGAGAATGGGTAACTGACAAATAAATCTTTTTTTTCTATTTCTTTCTTTATTCCTTGCCAAGTATTTCTTTGAGAACATGCACAGAAAACTTCCAAGCCATGAGACGATCAGCCTGATTTAACTGCGAGATACTTGGATCGGATTTCAGACCATAAATGCCAGGAAAACGCTATATGATGCACGGTTAACTGTATTATTGAATTACCAGTCCTGTTTGTGTTGGACGCCATTAATAGCCCGCTTCCTTTTTGCATTATCTTACCTCTTCACGACATTTACTTGAATTACATGAATGTGGTGGTGGGTTGAACGGCCCTTTCAGATCATTGCAACAGAAAACCGATGGTGGCAGTTTGATGTAAGTGGTTGTAGAGAGGGTGTTGCCTGGAGCCCATGGTATACGCAATCAGCTCGAAAAGTGTCGCTAATGTGAGCGTAAAGAGCCTTAACCAACTAGATTGTTTCGAGAAATCATGGACGTCCACAGATTCCGATAGAGTATGCACAAGTACACATGCATACATACGTGTGCGAGTTAACACGCAATGCAGGCTCTTTGATAATAATAGAGCCGAGAAACAGACTAGAAACTCTATGCTTGATTTGAAATACTTAGTCAGGCCACAACACTTATAACAATTAACCCATAATGAAAACCAATCTTAAAAGGAAAGTTGCAATGTACCGGACGACATATCCGGAAAATTCGTATAATTTACCAAGTTTTAATGTGTTATCAATGTATTTTAACGGATCAAGTATAATTGCTTCATTAAAAAAAAAACTAACTCATCGTTAAATATATACATATATATATATATATATATAAAGAGACACGCACATACATACATACATACATACATATATATATATATATATATGTGTGTGTGTGTGTGTGTGTGTGTGTGTGTGCACACACACAAACATATATATATGCATACATAGATATTTTATATACAATTATGTATATGTGTGTGTTTCCATGTATATATGAAAATGTAAGTATATACATTATATATGTATATATGGTTATGTGTATGTCTGCGTGTATTTATAGGTATATATATACTGCATACATAGCTATTTTACATATATATATATATATATATATATATATATATATATATATATAATATAATATGTATGTATGTACACACACACACACACACACACACACACATATATATATATATATATATATATATATATATATATATATGAAGGAAAAAGGTAAGAGGTGTTGTAAAAAGATTTTTCCAAATTATAATACATCTCTTCCTATACATATATATATATATATATATATATATATATATATATATATATATGAAGGAAAAAGTATGAGGTATTGTAAAAAAAGTTTTTCCAAATTATCATACATCTTTTTCCTATATATATATATATACACACACACACACACATATATATATATATATATATATATATATATATATATATATATATATATGCATACATAGATATTTTACATATAATTATGTATATGTGTGGGTGTGTTTCCATGTATATATGAAAATGTACGTATATACATTATATATGTATATATGGTTATGTGTATGTGTGCGTGTGTATAGTGGACTGATAAAAGAAAATCGAAAAATATATAATGATAATAGTAATATATCCTCCTCTTCCACTTCCTCCTCCTCCACCACCACCAGTAGACAAAATAGAAGAACGATGATAAATGTTGTAAATCGGAATTCTCGGACACGACATTTTCAATCGTTGAATACATATGCCGCACTTGTTTTTGAAAAATCTGCTTTGACACACAGGTTATGACCCTTGTAATCTTTATTACATTACCTGTATTTTTTTTTGGGGGGGGCGTTAAAGGTTAATTAATAACGCTGCTGCAAAATATTGTGCCTCCGACTGGTCTCGAACGTGTTTTCTTCTCCGTAGGAGAAATCGTTATTCTATCCGAAACGTGGCCATTAAATCTAGAACGACTGTTATTAATTTCATTGTTTTAGATAAAAGATAAAAGGGATAATATCTAAAAAGCGTTTAAAGCAATAAAGTATAAAATCACCTAAAAATTAATTTAATATATATATGTATGTATTTTTGTATATGTATATATGTATGTATGCATGTATATATAACACACACACACACACACATATATATATATATATATATATATATATATATATATATATATATATATATATATATATATATATATACACCTTCTTCCATACATGCCTTTATATAACGATTTTATAAGCAAGGCTTAGATGTGGCACATGCCCGAAAGTATGGGGCACCCAGTGAGGATCGAACTCACTATTCATTTGTAACAGTTTTAGCAAGAACATCTTGCTAACCATTACACCAGGCCGAGGCGCCCAAATGATTTTCTAAGCGTAGCTTAGATGTGTCACGATGCCGAAAGTATGAGGCACCCAGTGAGAATCGAACTCATTACTCAGTCGTAGCTGTTTTAGCGGGACAAGCTTGCTAACCATTACACCACGCCGAGGTGCCCCTAACGATTTTCCAAACGTAGCTTAGATGTGACACAAGGCCGAAAGCATGGGGCATCCACTGAGGATCGAACTCACTTTTCAGTAGTAACTGATCGAGCAAGACAAGCTTGTTAGCCATTACACCACACTGAGGTGCCCTACATGCCTTTATATATAGGGCCAGTGACGGGAAGTAAAATGGCTCCAGCAATGCTAACATATTCATGTATACCTTGAAACAAAACAAGTTGATACTAACTAGAACCTCCCGCTCTCACAGACATATAGACGATATCTTTTTTTGATATGGAGACATGTTTAAACTATCCATACCTTCAAACAATTCATCAGCAATTTTCGCAGCACCATCAAATTCACAATAGAATATTCAGCCACTTCCATTACGTTTCTGGATGTGCTGTACGTCTAAACAAAAACCACATGTCCATATCACTATACACAAAGTCTACAGATGATCATTGCTATATACATTTTAATAGTCAATTGCTTCTTCCACCGCGAGGAAAGTTGGCTCTCTGTGCCGCGCCAGGAAATTCTTCTCCCCTGAATCGATACTTCAAATATACAAAACAACCATTCGCCCTTGCATGGAGTATTGCTGCCATATATGGGCTGGAGCACCTTTGCTTACCTCGGAATTCTTGACAAGATCCAGAGACGGATATGTAATCTAATTGGCCCTGATCTAGCGTCTCGTCTGCAGTCACTCTCTCACAGACGCGCCGTCGCCTCTCTCTGTTTTTTCTACAAATACTTCCATGGTAACTGCTCTGATGAGCTGCTTTCACTGGTTCCCAGACTCCATGAATTCAAGCGCCCTACGAGGCTGGCATCCCGCTCCCACCCTTACACCGTAGAAACTTTCAAATGTAGTCGTCTCTTCTACTCCAATAGCTTCATACCTCGCACCTCTCGCCAGTGGAACACCCTTCCCAATTACTGTTACTCTGAAAGCTATAATCTCCAACTATTCAAATGTAATGTCAATCGACACCTCCAGTTACCTTGATCTATCCACTATCCTTCTCCTCATCCTTTCTTCTATCACTCATATCTGCTCTCGCTCCAAATCTTCTGCAACCCCCAGCATCCTAGTGGCTTCACGCCTTGCTTGGGGCGTAATGCTTTAAAAAAAATAGTTACCATCCTACCAACCTAAAAACATAAATAATGCATAGCCAGTGTATCTATTCTGATATTGGGGATTACAAAAAAAATCTAAGACCACAATTCAATTATTTTCTCAAGAAAGAAATTCCAAATACATTGATAAAAAATAATATATCAGACACTAAGCTTCGAAACACAGTAGAAACACTCTTCTAACTTAGGAGACAAAAAAAAAAAAAAATCTCTCAGAATCCCCATGGTTTTTGATGTCCATTTCAATATTTACAAACTATCTCACATCTTTACTAAATGATTTCCAATGCATAAAAAATGACAACACAATAACATATTTAGCGATAGCCTACGTAAAGCCAGGGGAAAAACATTCTAATCAGCATACACTTCTAACACCGTTTAGACTACATACATTACACACTTACCAAGGGGAAGTCACATGCAATAAAACCCGATGCCAAGTTCGTAAACATATTATCACCGATAATGTTTTTACGCAAATCGGCACACACATATTAATCAGACCACCTCGTTTTTATTCGTGACAGTTTAAATGTAATATATTTACTTTTTGTTACGAATGCAAAAAGGAAATTAAATCGTAGAGTCAGATACAGAATTTCGTCTTCGTTTTAATAACCATAAAAGCAATCAAAGACAACAACGCCAATTTCACCGTGGCTGCACATTTCAGCCAACCGCACTTTAGCGGCGATAACCATAAATGCCTGATGTTAACGTTTTCATTTAACCCCTTCCTCGTGTATGAGTTTCATTAAAACTGCTCTTTTGAGACACGGACGAATAAACACGTCCAAAACATAACGTTAAAAAATAACCAACATGCTTGTTCATACGCACATCTTGATACTTGTCATGTTATACAGAGCTTGAAACAAGTCCAGTTTAGTAGAGGTGTTAACCACGGCTCGGTACTTTAGGGTACCTCAGTTTGTTATTACTATATTAAATGCAATTAAAATTTGTCTGAAAATGAAACGTTTTTTTTCCAAAGTAAATAGTGAGAAAGGGTTAAATGGCATAAATAACCCCGAGAGTCCCAGATGAAATAATTTTTAAAAATATATTCGCATGTTATAGAATTAAAAAGAGATTTAAGCTTACTTAGAGAATACAGTTTCCGCATAAAGTCTTTTGCAAACTCTTTAAAACTTTAATAGTGGCAAATAATTAGGTAAAAACTATCGAATCTCTGACAGTAATATAACACATGGAAAATAAACCAAAAACAATAATAGAATCCCCAGAAAAATAGAGTCACGGTTCGTTATTTATTTCTTGTCTCGTTGATAAATGACAAAAGGCGGGTCAGAAAATTCCGATCTTGGAATCATTCGCATCATGTTTAGATTCAGTCAAATGGCCTGCAAATATAAAATAAAATTTTTAGCCTATTAATAATATCATTCTGTTATGTTTTTTATCACTCATTTTTTTTCATTACCCGTCCTATTACATCTACTATTATAAGACACTTAAGTGAACTTTCTTTCTTATATATATATATATATATATATATATATATATATATATATATATATATATATAAGCGTGAACACGTGAATATATATATATATATATATATATATATATATATATATATATATATATATATATATTTGGTGAAACCCAGGGTCACAAACTCACATCAATCCAACCAAATATGTTAGCCCTATCTCTGATATTGAGCGCTTTCTAATAAGTACCGCGCATATAATATATAAATGATTATACACACACACACACACACACACACACACACACACACACACACACACACACATATATATATATATATATAAATATATATATACATACAAACACTACACACACACACACACACACACATATATATATATATATATATATATATATATATATATAAAGCGTGGAACTGGTGAATATATGTATATACGAGTTTCACGCTCGCGCCATCTTCAGAAGATCGCATGAGCTTGAAACAAACTCTAGTTATGACAAAAGACATCCTTTCACAGAATCTAACGTTGGTAAGCGTTTTTGTTTGCTCGGACTAGGCAGTCTGTACTTTGAGTAGATAAGTATTGAGTAGATAAGTTTTTTATTTATTTATTTTTCATCATTACCTTTTTTATTCGTGACTGTATCTTAGTAAGAATTTTACGTTTTGGCAAATGTCCGTTGCTACAAACAATGGAATTTGTTTATATATATATATATATATATATATATGTGTGTGTGTGTGTGTGTGTGTGTGTGAATATGTATTGAATGTATAATATATATATATATATATATATATATATATATATATATATATATATTTCTCTTTCACAAGTTTTTGTGTTTGTGAAATTTTCATGAAACAATAAATGAAAAATTAAAATGTTTAACAGTCAGTAAATAGTATATATATATATATATATATATATATATACACTAAATATTAATTTATATATATATATATATATTTAAATATTGATTATATATATATATATATATATATATATATATATATATATGAAAGAAATATATATTATTGTTATTTTTATTATAATATATTATAATAAAGATATATTCAAATCGCCAAACAAACGCTTTCACGTTTCAACAATTTGATTGTACTTCTTAAGACGATTGCAACTAATTGGTGTTCAAATGAAATACATAAAACCTCTACGGTAAAATTTAAAATACTAAAAACAATACAGAACTTGTAAATCTTTAAATCAACTATGCTTCTTATTTTTACATGAAAAAATTAGTTATAATAAAATGTGCTGACAAAAAACTTTATTGAACCAGAGGAGTGAATTGACTGTAAATTGTCGACAAAGATTATCCCTTACATTACAATAGAGGTAAATTTTAAAAGTTACGTATTAATATTTCTCATAGCAAGAGTTTATAAGTAAATCCTGGTCCAACCTTTACAGCTAAGTACCTTATTTTGTTTATTCAGATTTAATTTTGCTATGTATTGCTGTCCAGTTAGTATTATTAATATCTGTTATACATGTTCCACATTTTAAATTTTATCTAAAGGCCACTTTAAGAATCTACTTGAATAAAAAAAAAATTAAAAAATCTCCTGATAACATTCCGTCTGATTAAGCTATCCCTCAATTCAAAAACTGAACATATTATATTTGTCTACAATCAAGAACATTTGTAGCTGACATGTTTTCCGCAATTACCAACGATGGCCTGTCTATGTTACAGTTTATCGTTACATGAAAAAATAACTCTCACACCTCCACGCTTTGAGCATATATCTTTATTAGTTAGTGTAGATATGACATGTAATTGGTTAATCAAGACATACCCGCAAGCCTAATTTTATTTTTGACCACATTTTACGCGGCCTTTTAACTTTCGGAAAAGAGTTAAGATTTTTTTTTTAAATTTCCTTAAAAATCATTTACTCACCCGTTACTTAATCTCGCCTGAAGAAATATTGAAGCATGAAGAAATATTAATGTTAATTTTATTCGTCCATCTATCTTTGTACAGTTATCATTTTGCGAATGCTATATATATATATATATAAATATATATATATATATATATATATATAAGTGATAGATATTATTAGCAGGATTTGAGATAATCATAATTAAATAATTCATCGAGTCTGGAAGAAACCTCAACAGAATGCAGAGAGCACTGGTTGGCTATCTATATATCTATCTGTCTATCTATCTATCCGAGTCTTTTAATTCAGTGAATCTATCTATCTATCTATCGATCTATCTATCTATCTATCTCTCCGAATCTTTTAATTCAATGAATCTATCTATCTATCTATCTATCTATCTATCTATCTATCTATCTATCTATTTATATATCCGAATCTTTTAATTCAATCTATCTATCTATCTATCTATCTATCTATCTATCTATCTATCTATCTATCTATCCGAGTTTTTTAATTCAATGAATCTACAATCTATCTATCTAACAGTCCGCATCCACCACCGAGAATTGAACCCCGAACATGAGTCAGTGATATATATATATATATATATATATATATATATATATATATATATATAGCTTTCGTAAAAATTACACTTTTTAAGTTTTAGTTTAGTGTTACATTAAAACTGTTCATCTGGAGACAATAACCTATTCGGTATATATACACATAACTTCCCACTGCACACACTGTTGGCATAGTTACCAATTTCTCAAAATAAAAGCTATGCAGTGGTTCTCTAGAAATTTGGCCACGGTTTGACATGTACATGAGGATGTTAAAGAGATTTCGATCGCTCATTTTATTTCGGTAAAGTTGTCTTTGCATTTCCGGAAGAACCCCGTTGCGTCTCTCTTTCAGTCTCTTTGAACGCGGCAATCATTCAAAGTTCAAAGATCGAAGTAAAAGATCATGTGACTTAAGGCTGCATCAAATTTAAAACGTTGACGTATTTCATGGTCTCGAAGTAAAGTAATATCAAGCTATGTTCTCAAAGAAGTTTCATTAGAATATTTTTTAGAATAATTTTTAAATTCATCGGACTGCAAATTAAAACAAAAATGGGTCATACAATTTGCATCAACTATAAACATTTAAAAAAAAAATCCATTTAAAAGAAAGGCGAGCAAGTAGTAGGGCACGCAAAAATTTCTTATGTTTTTATCACAACCTTATAATTCCTGCCGTAACTACTACACCAATTGCAGTTTCAATTTAGGACTGCCAAAGCGTATCACTTAACAAAAATATAAATGCATATCAGGAAAATATTTTGCTTCGAGAAGTTGTATAACTCCTACATTTTAACGAAAACAGACACACGCATACACACACACACACACACATATATATATATACATATCTTATAATTATTTTTTACAAAAATATGATTTCAGCTCAATCATATTTTTTTCTCAAATAATTATAATATTAAACTCTACGTATCGTATTAAGCAATGTTTTTTAAAAAAAACAAAATAAAATGTAAGAACTCTGAATTATAATTATAACTGTTCTCTCCTATTTTATATATATATATATATATATATATATATATATATATATATATATAGACATTTTAGTTACGTTTATGTAATCTTCAAAATTAGTTTACTTAGAATGATGTCTTTACTAATACAAACTGTTCTGACATTTGGATGATTTGAATTTCTCTATGATACAGATTTACGAGGACAGGCAGAAAATAAAATAAAATTTAATACTGAAATACAAATAAGGTCCACTAGATGTCGACACTTTTACGACTTCAAAAACCCATTTTGTATATTTAATTTAGCTAAGACAAACTAAGCTAGAATTAGTAAATTTCTAAGCTGGGATATGAGAAAAAGTAACTGCTTACTTATTACGAGTGCTTGTTTTATATCAGGTAAATGCAGATTTTCTAGCTGTGCATATGAAAATTAAAAAAAAAATTAAATCACACTTTTTTCTTCGTTTATCTTCGTGTCAGATCAAGCGAGGGTTAAACATTTTCAAATGTCCAACCTGATACTGAAATCGAAACTAGAAGGAAAACAGTTTTGAATGTTGATTTTCAACGTCTAACGCCCCCACTTGGATGATAAGAGTAAAGTCAGCATTCCCATCTAATTGTTTTCGCTATTTAACTTTATACGTTACGATGTTTGATTTCGTGTATAATTAACATCGATCATCTTTTAACATAAGGGAACTGGTAATTTCCGGCTAGTGTAAACTATCATTTCGCTGTTGTGTTAAATGGATACTTACAAAGAAAACATGTTCCCTAAATCTGGATCGCTGATGTAAAATATTTCTCTCGTCATCCTGCCTAAAATCAGATTTTTTTTCAATCTAACCAAATTCACCTGTATTCTTGTCCTTTTTATCTCTATTGCCTTTGTCTAAGACTTATTCTACACTGTAGATTTTATAGTGTCACAGTGAGGGGTAGTCAGGTACGGAGATGTTGGAGAGAGAAAAAGAGAAGGAAAATGAATACATAATTTGGATAGATTTTTAAAAAAAACATTGAAATATTTTCCTTCAAGAATTCTCAAACTACCAGCGTCTCTCGTTTCGTGCCCATGTATAGACGTGGCAACGTCAACAAAGCCAATTCTGATGATATATATATATATATATATATATATATATATATATATATATATGTGTGTGTGTGTGTGTGTGTGTGTGTGTGTGTGTGTGTGTAAATTTGATTCGTCCATCTATCTTTGTACATTTATATTTGTGCGAATGCTATATATATATATATATATATATATCTTAAAGAAAAACAGACCACTTTAAGGTTCCATTATAATAATTTATTTCACCACAGCCCTTTTAAGGGACGCTGGAACATCAGATAACACTTCCAAAAAATGAAACGAAAGATGAAATGAAAATTCTCACATGTGTGAATTTTCATTTCATCTTTCGTTTCATTTAAATAGTATGTTTTCTTTTAAATTATTAGCTCTGGATTTGCATTGAGCTCTCAGGATTTCATCCTCCTTGGGACTACCCATACGTATTACCATGTTATATATATATATATATATATATATATATTCAAGAATAATTTTCCTTATTAAAATTTAAAGGGGGCCCTGAAATTAAAATAAATAAATAAATAAATAAATAAAAAGTGTGATTTACAGTGTTGATTCGTTCATTGAATAAACCTTAAATTAACGTGGTATGACAAAAGTATTTTGATATATTTATAAGTAAACACCTCATAATCAGTAATTTATATAATAAATGAGAATGTCAGTGTGTCACTGTGTCAAACTTTTCTAATATACTACAATTGGCCGTATTCTAATGTATCAAATCATTTAGGAATGTGGTCGACTCCGTGAACAAATTAAAAACATTCCGGCCTGATCCGGACACGTATTTCTGAAACAGTAGATTCCCAAGTTTTCATTACTGCCATTGTTTTTGTCGAATTTTGTTTTTAGTGGACTTTTGAGAGGATATATTGTGTACAATAACAATTTTTATAATTTGGAAATAAATTTAGGAATAATCGAAATGGATTGCACAACCCAGCGAGTCACCCACGAAAAAAATATTGTTTGAACAGTAAGTAAGGACCTTTGCACATCAAACAGTCTTTAAATTAAGTGGAGGCAGAAGAATTCTCATTGAACTGTTAAAAGGTAAGCTTAAATATTAATGCAATACTTAAATGCCACGATCAGTTTTGATTATCTTTTGTCGTTTACTTTTTCCTATCTCGTCTACACCTACTACCTATTGCGATGAAGGCCCAATTAAGAGCTCTCCGCAGAGCTTATCAATATATATATATATATATATATATATATATATATATATATATATATATATATATATATATATATGCGTGTGTGTGGTGGATTTTGAACCCGCCTCTAAAGAAGAGAAGTTGGACTCGTTCAAATAAATATAGACTTACGTCGAAAATCGTTAACAGATGAAAAAAAAAGGAAAAGAAAAATAAGTGTAGAGACTAGCGTATCTGCTTACTAGCGATTACAGCAAGACTATGCCGTCTCCGCCCAGCATTCCACTTCTTGATTGCGTTATCTTCATTCAATGCAATGAAGATATAACACTGGCGACGAGAATTTGAATACACACGAAAAAAGAAATTTGTTCCCTCCCGGTTAGCATAAATAACTGAGGCAGAAAATTCAAATTTTACGGAAAAAAATTGTGATCTTCGTGTCTCTTCATAACGCGACGCGGAAGTCGATAAACTTCAAGCCTCTATGATATAGTACTATTTTTAAATCTTTTTCTTCCTCGGACTACTTGTACGAACATAAGACACTATGGAAGAATTGAAGATAATTATTCAGCAACTGTTCCAACAAATACAACGTGAACAGACTGAATATCAAGAATAGATAAAGACAATCCCGGAAAAGCAATAAACAGACAATGCCCCAATTTTAATTTCGCCGGGCTTACTCGGTAATTCAATTAGTGATTTTAATTACGTCCCAGAAGAAAACCTTATATTCATGTCGTGTTTCAGAAGGTTCATGCCTTCTGAAGCACATTTTTTTCCGAGAAAAATGCTAAGGATGGATAGATAAAAAATGCTGAACATTCCAGAAAAGTGTCATTTAACGAAACAGTGTCGATATTATAAAAGAGTTTTGAAAAGAATTCACTGTGTTATACACATTACATTGACCTTATTAAGGACGAAAGTGAAGATTTGTCACATATGCCGGTAAAGGCAGCTGGGAGTGCGAGAAATTTAAATTGGATGAACTATCCTCAGACAGATTTAAATGACTAATGTTCGTTAAAGGTTTGACATCAAGCAACGAAGCAGAATTACTGTCTTGAATATTTTCAAAACTTGAACAGGATTCAAAATTAACGATACACACTGTTGCAGAGGAGTGGGAAAAATTGTCAAAATCGAGCAAAATGGCACGTCAACAGTACAAGTAGTTAGAGAAAAATCCAGAATAAAGATACTGCAAATCTTAATCCGGGCTATGGTTGTAGTATACTTCATTTCAAAAAAAGACTGTCGATTTAAACCAAAAAATACTTTAATTGTGGTAAAAAAGGTCATAAACGAAACTAGTGCAAGTCGAAAAGCAGACGAAATACACAAATTAATTGCTGAAAGTTGTACTAAAAACTAAAACCCTGGAAAGTTCAACTAACAGAAAATTCATGGCGGTACAAATGAATAACGCAACGGTGAGTTTTCATTGGACACTGGTAGCGATATTACAATTATTGAACAAACATGAAACAGAATTGGCAAAGCCTACGATTTGAAAAACTGTCAAAGTTATAAGAGTTATGTCGGACAAGAAATTAACTTTTCTTGGGAAAGTCCCGTTTAACATTGATCTTGCCGATAAAACTATAAAAGCAGATGTTTATGTATTAAAAATTCCAACTCAAATTTGCTCGGAGTCTATTGGCTAGAATTATTTAAACTATGGAATTGGCCGATTAATTCCTTCCGTGAAAAAAAAAAAATTAATCGTCAGAGAAAAACATTAAATGTAAAGAAACACTGGGTAAACTAAAAAATAAATTCAGGTATATTTCCTCAGGAGTTGGGAAATTGTACAAAGGCATTTTTAATAATTGAAAAAAAAGCTTAAAATAAATATACCTTTTTTTCTGTGTTGGAGTTTAACACCGATCTGTATATGTTAAACCGCGGAATTATTGAAAAAAATACATTATTTAGAATAGGCTACACCAGCGATGTATATTAGAAAGAAACAAGATTCGTTTCTGCAGAGTTTTCAATTGGAGTCTCATTTTATATCATGTACACAATTTTTTTGTATTGTATTTTACAATCATGATATTTTCTGTCATGAGGTGCGTTTTGTAGGTCCCACTGAGAGTATGCGGTATTATGTTATATTGAGGCTTGATTGGCGATGGATGAGTTGTGACGAATGAATGGGTCATAAATCGGATTAGGTATAGGATAGTAATTGACGACCAGCCTCAAACCCATTCCTCACTTTTCGGCCTTGTGCCACAATTATGTATTTTACGCAATAAGTTTTGAGTTTTCAACTGTGCTGATTTTTTCTGGATAGAACTAAATATTTAGGCCAGATAATCGAGCAAAAAGTTCGGATCCTGCTGGAGCAATGGCATTAAAGACACTTCCCAAATGACAAAATTGGCAATCCTGCAATCATTTTTTGGATTAGCAAATTATTATAATTATATGCCAGATAAGTAAAAATTGCGAGCACCTTTGAATAATATACTTAAGAAGGGTGCGAAATTGAATAGGTCTACGGAATATCAAAAGCTTTCGAAGGAATTTAAAAACTGTTAACTTCAGTGTTATCTCTGACACATAAAAGCCCGCACCGACAGTAACGTCGGACGCGAGTGAATATGGCATAGGAGCGGTAATATGCCATACATTCGAAGTTTGTATAGTGAAAGCCGTCTCCCACACTTCAAGAAGTTTGACAAATGCAAATAAAATGCTACAGTCAAATTGAAAAGGAAGCTCCTGCTATAATCTTTGCTGTAAAGAAATTTTATTGGATGATATTAGGAAGAAAATAGATACTGTAAACTGATCATCGTGCATTAACAATTATATTCGGTTGCAAGAAAGAGTTTCTCACACATACTGCAGTTAGACTACGACGTTGGGCTACGATTTCAAGATGGAATTTTTATCGTCAAAGAAATTAGAACACGCAGATGGCTTGTCAAGGTTGGTATCTAATTATAAAGAAGAATTTGAAGATGCAGTGATTCCTTCGCTTGTATCGGAAGGCGAAATTAAATGCCTGGGATGCAACACTATTAAAGAATTATCGGTCACAATAAATGATATCAAAATTCATTACGTTTATTAAAAAGCCTATGCATGGCATTAAGCCGATACGTCGTGAAACTAAAACTAAACCTGCCATCAATAATACAGCATTTTCTATTTGTGAATTGGTAATTTTTTACGCGGAAACAATAGTGATTCCATTATTACTAGAGAAAAGGATTTTAAAACAATTCTATGTAGGGCATCCGGGAATATTTTGGATAAAGTCCTTGATAAGAAGCTACGTTTATTAGTCGAAGATGGACAAATATATCCAAAAAAACAGAAAGTGTAATGGTTGTAATTCAGCAGCGAAATCACCATCTATAAATTATCAGGCATGGCCGAGGCAATGATAAACCGTGGGCAAGATTACATATAGCCTTTACTGGACCACTAAATGGGTCACACTATTTAATTATGGTCGACACGTGATATTAAAGTGTAAAAGACCTACTAACGCAATAGCAAATTCTTGGGCGAAGTTTTTGCGGCGTTTAAAGTATCTGGCTGTGTCGATAATGGAACTCAATTTACATCTAACGAGTTTAAAGGTTTATGCAAAAGGTATGCGATTGAACATTGCAACACCGATTTATCATACGAGGTCGAATGGTCAAGAGGAACGGTTTTCTTATCACCTTCAAGAGGGCATTAAGAAAAGCTAACGACTCGGAACCTGACGGAACGGCAGTACCCGAGTTTTTGAGGGTATATCGAATGACGTCATATGCAAACGTCACTGCGACAATGTCACCTGCAGAACTCAGGTGTACTAGAAACGTTAGCTCAGGTTTTGACTAATTGCTACCAGGGAATAAGAAGGAAATTCAACAATTTCAAATTTCCACATCATTTAAGATCGGTGATGACGTCTCCTTTAAAAGATTTAAGGACGGAAAGGAAAATTGGCAGAAAGAAAAAATTATTCAACGCCTTGATAGTATGATGTACATTATCGAAAGTGGCCGATTTCGACATACGAAACATATAAATTACTTGAGGACTATATATGCACAGATAAGCACCCAGTACAATTTAATTCATCGAGGGAAATACTGTACGATAACTTTGAAGTAACAATTCCTAAAATTGAATATCAATACAACGCCAGAGTAAGCGAAAACGTGATCCGAATAAAACGTTGGAATTGGAGACATGTCGGCAAAAGTATCGACTAAAGAAAGTGTATATTTAAAAATGAGTGGGGGTTGTGAAGATGAACCCACCTCTCCAGAATATGACTTGGTCTGGTCCAGAGATAGATAGATAGAGATAGAGAGATAGATATAGACACATAGAGAGATAGAGAGATTGATTTTGACTATCTGCTTGCTACATATTTCAGCAAGATTACATTGACATTGTACTTCTTGATTGTGTTACCTTCATACAATTCAATGAAATATTATATATATATATATATATATATATATATATATATATATATATATATAAGCAAATATATGGATATAGATCCGACAGTATGAAGAAAAATATATACGGAAAAAACAAACAAAAATCCTTATATACAATTATGCTGTTTTAATGTTAATATGTCAACGTCGGAAAAGTTTCGGTCTATTCATAAACCATCTTTCATAAATCCGCCAAGATTTTAAAAAAATATTTTCATTCCGTGAAGATTTTAAAATATTTTCATAATAAAAATCTTAGGCGGATTTATGAAGCAGGCATTATCCATCTCAATAACGGTGAATACTAGACCAGGCCCCTTTAATATTTCCGTTGTCGTAGCGAGATTAATGCTCGACAAGCGTTCATAAAATTTTAGTTTTTGATAGAAAAATGAAAATTTTTCATTCAAAATAAAATTTTAGGAATATACGTTTTCAGAGCGTCGCCCACGGACGACAACGTGACCATATTTTAAACGGAGCGCTGATCTTATAAAACTTCAGTTATTTGTTTGATAAGTCTTGTTCTTATGTACATCGTCTTTGTCATGTTGTATTGATAATGTTATATTTATGAATATTCCTGAAGATGGTTTATTCGACCGAAACGTCCGACGTTGACATATTAACATTAAAACAGCATAATTGTATATAAGGATTTTTGTTTGTTTTTTCCGTATATTTTTTTTTCATATATATATATATATATATATATATATATATATATATATATATATATATATATATATATGTATGTAAACAAGGACAAAAGGAAAACTTATCTTAGCCGATGCGTTTCGTACTTTGAGGGAATTTAAATTTATCAAGGTAAATGACATTGCTTTTGTCTTTCTTCATAATGCCCTATTTTTTAACGAACGAACTATATCTGAAATATTTACATATATACACAAACACGCATACATATATATCATAAATGAATTATATAGATATGTCATATATAAATTTCCCATTTCTATATGCTAAATGCTGATTTTAGTATTTACATATTAAATATTCTATTTCCAATATCTTTGTGCCTCACTGGACACTCGTCACTTTCTTTCATTCATTTCTCCCATGATGATTAAAATTCGAAAGTTTCGAGCCGTTTTGGAAAAAAATCAATGTAAATGTCTAATTCAATTACATGTGTGTCCTGTTAAAATCTAATAAAAACAAATTTTACGTTTATTTTAACACTAAACATCCACTGAAGGGATGAGAGTTTGTTTAAAACTATCGAACATGATTTGAATTAAACAATACAAAGAAAAATCAGTTTGTTAAAAATGAAAGTGTGAATAGTTACAATTCTTAAAGAGGTGCTGCTGGATTATAAAAATTAAATCAACGACTTCCTTCCTTGTCAAAGAAAAATCGAAAATGATATTAAATGTCATTTTCGTTTTTTAAGTTTGTTTGCTTGTCTCAATACTATATGAATTTGAAAAAAAAAAAAATAATGAGAAGAAAAAATGCTGAAATAATTAAAATGTTTGGAAAGTTCATAAACTTTATGGATATACAGTTTGACAACAGGTCTAGCATTTATCATTCTATTGGTCACGAGGTAGCAGAGGTGTGGTTCTACAGAAGGATGCTGAGGATACCACGGACTGAACATGTGAGCAACGATGAGCTTTTGGAGTTGGTGGAAACAAAAAGGAATCTCATGATTATCATCAGGAAGAGGCATCTGAAATTTTTTTGGACAGGTAATGAGAAAGACGGTCATAGAAAATCTGATATTCACAGGGCGGGTAGAAGGTCTTGGTAAAATAACAAAAAGTCAAAGCTTATTGAGAGCTACAAGGGACAGGACGAAAGGAAGAACTATGATCGCCTACACCCTGAAGAAGGACGGTACATAAAAGAAGAGTTAATTTTATTCTAGGTAGACTGGAATAGCTTTCAAGTTATATATCTAACGACATATTTATGATTCGGAACAGACAATTGGCAGGAAGGAAATATTATTCATCTCCGTGGTAGTATGATGTACATTGTCAAATGTGGCCGATTTCCTCGTGAGAGACATATAAATCAACGGAGTTCTAGATATGCACAGAATAAGCAATCAGTACAATTTAATTCGCCAATGGAAATACTTTACGATACTTTTGAAGTAACTATTGCTAAAACTGAAATTACAATAGCACGACGGGTTAAGCGAAAACCTGATCCGAATGAAATGTTGGAAGCCGGCCCATGTCGGAAAAAGTATGGACTAAAGATAGTACATATCTATAAAGTGGGGGTTGTGGAGATGAATCCACCTCACCAGAATAGGACTTGGTCTCATCCAAAATATATATATAGACTGACGTCGAGAATCGTCAGCAGAAGAATTTGAAGGCGAGAAAAAGTAGATGGTTAGAGATCAAGCGTATCTGCTCACTGCCAATTTCAGCCTGACTACATCGACTACAAGCGACGTTCTACTTCTTGATTGTGTTATCTTCATTCAATGCAATGAACAGGCACACAAACACAATATATATATATATATATATATATATATATATATATATATATATATATATATATATATATAAGACAAAAGGAAAACCTATCTTAGCCGATGCCTTTCGTCTACTGAGAGAATATATCTTTATCAAGGCATTTACATGATGAAGATGATGTCTGTCAGAGGAAGAAACACGTCGGTTAAGAAAAGAAATTCCTTTTGTCTTCCCTCATATTGTCGTTTGTACTGATATATATGACTGAAATTTTTGCACACACCCACACACACCTCTCTCTCTCTCTCTTTCTCTCTCTCTCTCTATATATATGTGTGTGTGTGTGTGTGTGTGTGTGTGTGTGTGTGTAATACAGACTCGACACAAGAATCAGTTTACGATGAATGTTTGGTCTGGAATTATAGCTGTCTTTCTAGCAGGACTATATGTAATCCCACCGAGTCTTACAGGAGCTGACTGCAAGGACATCCACTCCTGCTAGAGGATATATTCCTGCTAATACGAAGACGAATGTGGCCATGCATGATGGGGCTCGGCACATTTTAATTATATTGTTCTCGATATACTTGCTGACATCTACCATGAAATATGAATAGATAGTGGAGGACTGATTTCATGGCCTACATGTTCCAAGGCTTCAATTCTTTGGATATTTTTATATGTGGTGGGGGTCACCAAAATCAATTGGTCTATGCAGCAGACATTAATAATGCAGAGGAAGAAATATGTACATATAGCATAAGAGAAAATTTAATCTTATTAGAAATAGTCAACAAAAGAATATGGGAATAAGGACGAGCGGAAATATAGGAAAACATCTTGAAGCTTTCAGGAAAAATGAAGCATTTGGAGCAAGGTAGAAACTCGGTCTTGACATAGAAACAGAAATTTGATGCATTATTATTATTATTATATAAAATCTTATGTCTGTATATTTTCTTTGCTAGTTGTTATGTCTTGTCATGAAAAAAAAATCAGGTAACTCAAACTGCTAAAATACGTCGTGAGGCAAGACAGATACTAAGACGCCAACGTATAGCTGATGAAATGGTAGGGTAAATCCAGTCTTAGCCCAGAAGTAAGATATTTTAATGTTTTTTCTTCTGCTTCTTTCGTTTTTCAAGTAATATGGATACGCTAAATACATTTAAAATAGTGAAAACGTAATTTAACTTTTTTTTTTTAAAACTAATTTCTATTTTACTTTCGGTAGACTAGCGTAGCTTTCAAGTTAATGATCTAACATCTTTTTTTTATGATTTGTAACTGTTTACATAATTTTTAACAAGCTACTTTTTTTCTTTTCATTGTTTCAATATCTTAAGATACTGTTACTAAAACTATCATCGATCTGATATTTTTTGACAAAACAAACTACTTTAAGATAATTTTTTTTAACTTTTGAACAGAAATAGATGCTTTAATCACTTTTACGCTCACAAACATATATATATATATATATATATATATATGTGTGTGTGTGTGTGTGTTTCGTTAAAGCGACTGACAAGATACTGCGATTAATCTTTTTACTTAATAATTCTTGTATTCGTACAAGTGTTTTCTTTTCTGGAAACAACGAATGTAATAACTGTACAAAAGT
>CAHIKZ030000222.1:1877500-1957500 GCA_903632075.3 Acanthosepion pharaonis | reverse complement strand
TATGTATATATGTATGTATCTATTTGGCACTTTCTGTTCAATTTTAATTTCTGTATATATGACAGTCATAAATCATACATAACGAAACTTTCAAGTCAGTAATACTCATTTCTACCGGTTCCGTGTAATGCAGTGTAGCTTTAATAATTTTCAGTAATATTTCTTTTATATTCACTTTATATGCGTTTAGATGCAGATATTCCGGTCGCCAACATATTTTTCTGTTGCTAATTGAAAAGATGGTCAGAAAAAAAAAAACAACAAAAAAAAAAAACAAGAAAACAAAGAACCGGTTTTTTCCCGAGAATATGTCATATCGACTTCAAGAATATCTGCTTAGTAATGATTCGAATTTTAAAAGCCAAAATAAACATAAAATAAATGAAATGTCTTAATGAGGAACATTATTTCCCTAGAGTCATTAGATATTGTAGTATTTTGAAAAGCATAATTATTTGTAGCTATTTTATTTTCAAAATTAATTAATTTTACAACTATTTATTTGATTTACACAAAACAATATCCCCACACAGAAAATTCGCCTTCTTTTGTAATTTTTGTATTGAATGAGTGTTTTCACATCAATAAATGGTCCGCATAATTTCCACAATTCCTTGATGAATTTTCGAAGCAAAAATCATTTTGTAATTCCACCTCTTTAATATGTCATTCGATTTCCTAACTCACACTGTTTTTCCGTCAAAATTAATTAATTTGTTTTTTTTACGGCTTATCACCCTTTTTGAGGTTATTTAAAGCCAGAAAATATTTTTACCGCAACTGGCATTCACAAGCGGTTAGCCATCCAGTTACGACAAGACTCGATGTTGCTTAACTTCGGGGATCGTACGGTGACCGATGTTTTCAACATGATGTGGACGTAACAGCCGTCAAAATGGACAAAGTAAAAAAGAGAAGAATTATATTGATCACTGAGAATGATTTTCACATCGCCAGCGAAGGTTTATCTTCATCTGAAAACTCTGCATCCTCATTTAGGAATAATGGTTGGTTGCTTCTTTACGAGAATGCCTGTCTCCAGATACGGTTAGCCAATCCCTGTGCTAGGCTCCTTGGGTTAGTTTAAAAAAAGAAGAAAAAGAACAAGAAAAACAACTTCTAACCCGGTTTGTTGAATAGGAGTATAAATTTATCCGTCGTTTCCTGTCAAGGATTAGATTTCTTTTTCCTTTTCTTTCATTTCCCGTGGACACTAGCATCTTCATGGCTGTGTCACCTTGCTTAGAATGGTGTCTCTTACACTGTAACCCTCTATCTTGGATGTTTCTTGGACTTTGCCATTGTAAAAAAAAAAAATCACTAACAGGGTCCACATGTGGCTTATACTGCAACTACTAACATACTATCTGGCTTAAACTGCAACTAAGCAAATACTATATGTATTTAGGCAGCAAAATCTCTTTTAGACATGACTGTTTGAATAAATTACAAACATATTGTCTGCTGGTTTTTATCCTAATTCTTTCATATTCACGAATATTTCATTGCAATAAACGGAAAAATATTCGTAATTATGAAAGGATTATGATAAAAATACACAGTCATAATATTTGTAATTTATTCAATTATGTGGGTGTGTGTTTTAATGGTTACACCCCAGACAAAGCGAGAATTTCAATATCACCCAGGGAGTGAAAGTGAAAGAGAAGTCTGAGAATAAGTAGAAATGAGTAAAGGAAAAGGCCAATTGGGATTACAGAAGACAGAAGATGGCAATTCATGCTGCTTTTAAGCCCTTGAATTTTGTAGTTATCAGGGAAGCGAGTAAACTGAAGGGATCATCACAAGTGAGAAGTGCGATAAAAGAGACCGTTGTAAAAGTGCCGATTGCATTTAGATATTTAACCAGTAAATGCGGAGGTTCGAGATGCCAATCTAGTAGCAAGCTTAAATTCGTGTAGTCTGGGAACCAGGGTAAAAAAGATCGTCAGTTAACATGGAAATATTGGTAGAAAAGATCGAAAGAAGCCACGTCACGTATCGGTGAAAATGTGACTGAAGCCAAGATGCCAGGTCAGGATCGATTACATCACTGATCCTTATTTGGATTTTGTTCAAGAACAATATATATATATATTTGTCATTCGTTTCTTTCTGCTTATCTGGTCCTTCCGTTTGTTGTATAAATGTGTTAGTACATTACATATATACTAACGGCTATCAAAGCGAACTGCAAACGGGAAGTGTTCTATCTTTCATAACACTGTTAGGGTCAGAAAAAACTCACTATCAGACTTTGAGAAGGCGTGGTCTCTGTATCACAAAATAAAACGTTTTCTTCATTATATGACCTAAATTAAATTTCTTTTTTTACCCATTATAAATCAGCATATGTTTTTTCATTTAATAAACATTAATGAATGAATGTATCTAATTCTCCAATACTAAACATATATAATGAAAGAAAGAAAAATAATGCCAAAAAATTCAAAAACAAACTACCCACTACAAAATCTCCTCCATTTGCCTTATATGATCATGTAGTTATTTCTTTTTAGAGCCAATAAAAAAGTAAAATAAATTCTTTCAAAATGCCCACATCGACCGAAAACAAATTAAAATCGTTTGGGGCACCAAAATTGTAACCGGGTGTGTCTAGGCCAAAAGAGACTAACGGGGCCATTCATCTCTAGGCTGGTTTTAAATTCAGAGTTTTCCTTTTCATACATCAGTTGTTAAATTAAATCTAAAGAAATGAGCAATCTATGCTAATTAACCCGTAACCGTACGATAGGGAAGACACAGATTCATGCCTAACCCAAACGAATTTGAATGAAAGTAATTTGAAATGGCTACACCGGAATTTGATTCGCCGATATTTTTTTCGTACATATTCCTTCCACACATCACTAATTGTACGACCTGAAATTATATTTTCATTTTTCGCTTTAAATAGATGAAAAAGATGCGAGAATTTATGTCCAGCATTTTATTTCTGCAGTTTCAATGTTTTGCAGGAGAATTCTCGGCACGATTTACACTAAGAAATATCCCCTGAGTATAACCAATAAGGGATTAATAAACAATAATTACCATTTCTTTTTCTTTTTACAGGAGACAATCGATGGTCAGTGCGTTAGTTTATATACCGGTGCCCTGAGAGAGTAACAAACTTTAGTTATTTCTTTTTAATTGGCTTCCTTTTTTTAGGTAAGATTTGCACACGAAATTCTGGCCAAAATCATTAAAAGCGTTGGTGATTAAGATCGGAAAATTGCCAAACTCGGAAGAAAAGTGAAAACAGAAAAAAAAAAGAAAAACCAATTATCAAATAATATGTTTACACAAGAAGATTTCTTTTTCTTTTAGTTTTTAACTTTTATTTGACAACTTAACCTTGATTGGTAGAAATGAAATCGATAATTAGTCAAAGTTCACACAGACACTTGGCGATGCTTGGTGGGTAAAGATATCAATGTTTATTATTTTAATGAAGCCATAAAAAAAACGAAGAAAACTTTTCAATTTTTAATTAATCACTTTTAAGATCGATATCAAAGACACACACACGCACGCACACACGCATACAGATAGAGTACATATGTACTAAAATAACATAATCCGACGTTGTGTCTATTTATACATATCAACAGCAGCAGAAATCTACAACATTTAGAAATGTTTAAGGATCATTTTTTACAATGATGTTCAACCTGTATAAGGCCTGGGAGCCAATCGAGGTAGACGGTTACAGAGTAAGAAGCAAAATTTTGCGAGTAGGCAGGAAGATAACGGTTAAGCCTAGACTTGAACAGGTTAAGATTGTTGTGTTCGGAGAAGAATCCTCCTGGAAGTCGGTTCCAAAAAGCAGCGGTTTATAAGGGAAATTTGTCCTATAAGTTCAGCAATCGTCGATGTCTGTCGAAAGGCGTAAACATTTGCAGCAAGGATTAAATGAATTATAATATATATATATATATATATATATATATATATATATATATATTATATATATTTAAGCAGTTTTATGTCAGAATACATTTGACCAGACTCTCCGCTGTTCCTTGTCTTCTCTTTTATACGCTTTCAGGATATGAGTAGTAATAACACTCCACAACTTCCCGTATCATTATTTACAATTAATCAGCTGTTTCCTTTTTACTATCACTAAATGTGTTTCTACAGAAAGATGCCATCGATCTAACGTGTGAGCATCGAAACGAGAAAAAAATGTAAACAAAAATGACAGATGAAACGAAAAAAAGAGGGAGATAAAATTTCTAGGGTAAATAATGACAAAAACGAGCTTGGAAAAATTACACACAGGACAGATAAAAAAAAAACAAGAGGAACAGAGAAAAATAAGGCATTATCTACCAAGCAAGAGTACATATGTACTAAAATAACACAATCCCAAGTTGTGTCTATTTATACATATCAAGGTTAACAGCAGCAGAAACCTACAACATTCAGAAATTTTTAAGGATCATTTTTTTACAATGATGTTCAAACTGTATAAGGCCTGAGAGCTAATCGAGGTAGATAGTTAAAGAGTAAGAAGTAAAGTTTTGCGGGTATGTAGGAAGATAACAGTTAACCCCAATTATATATATTAATGGCGGAACAAGATTTCGGAGAGAAACCAAAAAGATAAAATTTATTAAGAACTACAAAGGACATGACACGGTGGAGAGGCATGGCGCCAAGGTGCTGAATGGACGCGAAATATGGGAGAAGATAGAACCCATTCAACTTAACTATTAGGGTAGGTTACATGCTGTCCTTTCCACTTCTCATAGCTTCACGATATCCTGGTGTGTTAAATTAGCCAAGACTTCTTTCTTCAATATATGTCCAAGATATTTCAGCTGTCGATTCCTAATTGTTAGCCCGTGTTTCGTGTAGTTCCTAATCCCCGTAAGAATTCCTTGTTACCCATATGTTCTGTCTATAAAACTCTTCGAATTTGTCGGCAGAATCTCATCACTGTCATTACATGTCTATTCATCATCTGCGAGGCGATAGTCCGACATTCACTGCTATCGAGGAGATAGTGGTTTTCTTAACAAGGGAAAAATATGGTTTGTTTGCGGGAAGACTTCACCCTTCTATGCTCCAACACTTGGCTATGACGTCATTAGCATCCGTAATTAAATTGGAATCATTAAAGTTCAAGGCGAGTCTCGTATAAGAAGGAATCTACAAGAATGTATCAATAGTATACAAATATTTACATAACAGATGTTTTACGAAACCACACTTATAATTTCATAAAAAGTCGGTAGTTTTAATAGGAACAGACAGGTTTGCCTATCGACCGGTTCACACTCCTCTCCATTTTTTAACAGGTGTAGAAGTTTATCTCCTGTTTCCTGTTTACGATTGGGTTTCCGCTTCCTTCTAAAGTCTACTTCAAATCACTAATTCTTACGTCTCTGCCTAAAAAAATTATTCATTATTTATTTATATATTTTTCTAGAGTTCTATATAGGTTCGCCTATCGCCCCACTCCCACTCCTCCCCGGTTTTTTTTGGGGGGGGCAGGAATAGAGGTTTACCCCCTTTTTCCTGTTTAGGTAGGATCGGGTTTCCGGTTTCCTTAGCTCTTGTGGGGAATTATTACCTTACTTGAGTTGGTGCTTTTTACCTTGTAAACTATATCGGGTGGCTTTTGAGCCTTGTACAGTTTACTCATCAGTTTTAAAAAAGACTTCGAAAGGGAAATAAAACGAATGTAGGTGTTGCTCTTGTAATTACTATATCACTTTAATTAAAAACAAAACTTGTCTTTTCGAAATTATAGATTAACGCAGAGTGAAATTTAACACTAATTTTTTTTGTCAATAAACGCAGCGCCCGAAATTAGCTGTTACTTCTTCATAACACAGTCATCTCACATTAGCAATGAACTACTTCAGAAAGCAATAAAGCAAGCAAAGGTTTTTCCGAATTGTAAGCAGTCTATTGAGTACGGGTCCACATAAAGGTAGATTCCTAAATGCACACATTCGGATGGAAGCGGAGTCTTATAGTCATGAACAGAGTTAAATACTCTGTCACAAAACCCGTCTTTTTAGGGGTAAAATCTAAAACATGTACAGAGAAATCAAAATCAGAAACAGGAAACTATTTTTTGTTAGAAAGTCGTTTGTATATAAATATCACATTTTAGTTAATCCAAAGGAAATCCACTTGATATGTCCTTCAGTGTGTCTTAAGAAAAAAAATAAAATAAAAAAATAAATAAATAAAATAAATAAATGTTAAAATTTTAGACAAATATCTTCTATTCACTAATGCTATATTCAATAATTCTAGCAATGCTACTAATTTCATGTACATTGAAATACTTTCTCAAGTGCTACATGAAGCAAAGATTCAGATAAATATTTCCTAAGCAAAACCAAAGATCAGGACATGGACGTAAATCGGTTATGGCACATAAAACCACTAAGATGCAAGGGTTTTAATGAGTGTGAGAGAATATGAATAAAAGAAAACGTTTTTAAAGAACGAGAAGAATAAAAGAATGAAAATTGAGAAGACAAATGAAAAACGATTGATATTGGATTTAAATCTTTGATGATCAAATTTTATTTGAAAGCAAGAAACCGAAAGAGAGTTTCACAAACAAATAGTTCGAATGAAGAAATTTTAGCTTATCCATCATAAAATCTATGGTGTGGAATTAATAAATATCAAATATTTCACTTACATCGGTTCACTGATCTGTTATATAACATTTAGTATTGGGGATATAAAAACTGAACAAAGAATAGCCTGTGCAGGAAAGATTTATCCCAAATCGATACACTATCACACCGAATTATTACCGTAAGCACTCGATATTGTCTATATATGTCATGAGTTATTATGATTACTTACGTTATTTACATTATTCGGACTTTTATCCTCATCTTCATTGCAATTTTTACAATGTTTCCGACGTTGTACGCTACGGCCTTCTTCAGGTGGTTGCAATCTATCCCGAGAACGAAATAAATAAACGTTGTGACTATGGCAATGAAGACGAGGATAACATCGAATAATGTAAATAATTTAAGCAACCACCCGTGCCTTGCTTTTATCTCCTCGTATCCATGGCATAAATTATGCCCAACTTGTTCAGAAATGTTTTATTATCAACTACATGCAAAAGTTATGTTCTCAGAGAATGCATTTTCGAAAACCAATATGAAATTTGATATTGTGGTATTTAATAATCTTTTAATAAGGCATTAATCTTCTTTTGAAAATCTTGTGTGATTTACTGTTTTTTGTATTGACTCCAGCTGCCATTCTGAGTGTTTCTGTACCTACTGCGGTCGCTATTTTGACAACAGATTTGTATGAAACCAATTATGTTGCCAATATGTTTAGTCAAAACAGACCGTCTGACGTTATTATGCAAACTCAAAACTCAAAATATAATAACTTTAATAAAAAATATTAAAACTACTACAAAGCTTAACACAAGCTTTCTTTTAGCGGCTTAATTAATCGTTTAAAACTTGACAAAAAGTGTTCAAAGGAAATTCGAGATTGAGATTTATGTGCGCTGCATAATAAATTCAGACGGACAGCATATATATATATATATATATATATATATATATATATATATATATATATATAGTTGGATTGATATGAGTTTTGTTCAGACTCACATCAATCCAACTAAATATGTTAGCTCTATCATCTATATTTAGCGATTTCCAATAAGTATCGCACATATATAGTATATAAATAATATATTATACAGGCATAAGTATTGGATACAGGTTATTTTCTGTTATAATTCTAGTTTATGTTCGCCATTTTGCCTGATATTTCGTAACTAACATCTCGTGAAGTTGTTTTAGTTGCATGTGGAAGGAAAATAAAATACTATATGAATAATCAGATAAAAAATATCAGTAAGACGAACAAAAGTAATTCTCTTTTCTCCGATGTACCCAAACTTTCACCGCATAGAGTTCTCCATCTTTCGTTTCCAATTTATTAAATCCGAGAAATTTTAGAACATTTCAGAGCGTTCTCCAATTCTGATTTAAGCACATACATTTATTCTCCACATTAAATTTTCAGTACATAATATACGAGTTGGCATAAAAGGTTTTTGTTTTTGTCATTGCTTTTATTAATGTTGTCTTCACGGATCTATTTATATCTGCATGTTTTTATAAATACACAAGCACCTATCTATCTATCTATCTATCTATCTATCTATCTATCACGGTGTCTCCCAAAGATTTCGGCGTATTGTGTGTGGTAAGCAATTCAACTATTAAAACTGACTGATACGCAGGCAAATGATTTGATTACAGTGGTGAAGGCATGTGTAATCAGTATGAATTTTCAAATGGCGAATAACCGCGAAACAGCGCACAGTGTGTCAAGAAGTTTCACCATTGCTTCCCAAGTCTGAATTCAGAGTTTTCAATATCGAAGTCTGATTACCAGCAGAAGGGAGAGTGCCTCTTCTGTTTTGGTATTTAACACAGTGGTATTTCCCAAGGCTAATTGTGCGAAATTGTAACAAATTCAGTCGGATTTCGAACTCTGCTCGGTCATTAATCTGTGATGAATAAGAAATAAAAAAATAATTCTCTTTACTCCACTGTTTTCAAATTTGCGAGCCTATGCAAAAATTTATTTTGACCAATCGAAAAATGAATTTTCTCCGAGCTGAAGAAAAGACCAAAGTAAATTTTAACGAGCCTACGAGAAAACTTGTTTTGACCATTAGAAAAGTGATCGGCTTACAAACTGAGAAAAAAGTAACAAATTTATATGAAATCGCATTTTGATATAAATAGACAGAGAAATTTGAATCAAGAGAGTGAGAGAAGGCAGAAAGAAGCAGCGTTTTAAGCGTCTGAATAACGCCAGTGTCAAATGACACTAATGAGGGCAGTGTAATTTCAAAGAACTTTATTCAAATCCAAAGCTAAGTACCTAAAATATATCTTCTCATTCATCTTGAATACAACCATATAAAACTTATGCGAAAAATGAACTCACTCAATTTGTTTTAAAAATTTTGAAATATTACTTTGTCTCCGATGATTTAATATGAACATTTTCTCTTCTTGATAATTCATCGAAACTACGAGTATTAAATGCTTGATTCCTTTTCCTGATACAAGCTACGGACAAAAGACTGATACGGCCAAGAAAAAAATGATAGGGTCAGTCTTCTTAGGCTTGCTACTACCCATTCCTTACTTTCTACTTTCCATTTCTTTCCAAACCCCCTGTCTATCTCACTTTCTAAAAGAACTTGACAATCCGTCACCTTTCTTCTTCACACACTTCTGTTTTCTTTTCTCGTCTCTTTTGCTATCATATCCCGCAGTAAATCTAATATATCAGTCCGGAGTATATTGTCTCCATTTAGTAAGAGATTTCCGCCTGAAGTGATGAATATATAGATATTCACGAAATAAATTATAACCGAAATGAAACTTTAAGGTTTTCTTCTAGATTATTATTAACATTATAATGCTCTGTAGTCTACATTGGGCTCTCACTAGAATAATATTCTCCTTGGAATTATCCCTACCAGTCACAATTTGGTAACATTTATATATATATATATATATATATATATATATATATATATATATATATATATATATTGTTATGAATTCGCAACGTATAAAAGTATGACACCCCCACCCAAAAAAAAAAAAAAGATAAAAAAGAAAAACAGGCTACGCTCAGATAGGAATACACGAACAGTTACCGACGAACAAGATTAACATTTGTAAATAAAGTTTACATAAGAAAACAAAATATGGGAAAAGTATGGAGTGACCGTCCTATAAGTAATAAAAAAAACACTTAACTAATATAGGATGTCAGTTCAAACGTTTGTGTTTCGCGAATTTGGAGTTCGTATGCTCCTAATGTAAGAGAGACAATAGAATGTAGAATGTTCACAAAAGATCGGTTGTTCATTCTTCTGTAATGTAAAATATAGGATTCTGGAATAATGATCTTGTTCCGTTTCCCCTTGGTTAATTGAATCACATTCGAGATGAGTGTACGTTGATTTCTTTGTATTTATTCGGGTATAATATTTCCTTGTCTTTTACTCATTAAATAGTAACATAGACTGAAGACAAGAGGGGTGAAATTACCTTATTCCTTACACAACAACTAATGGAATAGGGTTGCGAATGTATTTCTCCTCCCTTACGATCGTATAATGAGAGACTATTTTTCTCGCCAACTGTTGTCGTCGAAGATCATCGGGAAAACTAAAATTACAATAACAAAATGCCACTTGGTGAGTGATGTAAGTAATGTGAGGGTAGGTAACCGATTCTTACTCTCTTTCTTATGATCTCTTTCTATTTGTTGTCAAGCCAGATCAAATTCCTTTCTTGCCTTTTCTCAGCAGGTCATTTTATTTGTTGTCAAACGACTCCAAATTCCTTACCGAAAAAAGACTCAGTCAAGATAAGAAGTAAAACAAAACAAAAACAAAAAAAAAGCGGGTGGGAATGAGGCTAAGAAGAAACACAAATACAGCGCGACTCTTATTAACTTTATTTAATGTCTGATTCAATAGTCAACACTGAGAGCCATGACATATATATATATATATATATATATATATATATATATATATATATATATATATATATATATATATTAGCATGTGAGTATCAGGCAGATTTGTCTATCATTTATTCTGGTTTGACTAATACCATTAAATTACACCAGCGTGAAATCCAGCAATGAGAGGTGACAAGTTCGAATGCATAATCAAAGATCCAGGTAGCAAATAACTAGAATTTCAGAAGAGGTTTACTGAATAGAAATGCATACAATACACATCACAGCTTTAATCCGTAAACGCAAAAACGTCGTTAAACAAGATGTTTCTTTTAGTCACATGCACAAAGCATCGTAAGCAAACGACAATACAAGTCGTTTACAATGTATCCAGGTTGGGCACTTCGACGTGCTGTAATGGTTAGAAAGCTTGTCTTGCTAGATCAGTTACGACTGAGTAGTGAGTTCGATCCTCACTGGGTGTCCCATACATTCGGCCTTGTGTCTCATCAAAGCCGGGCTTAGAAAATCACTACAATGTATCCAAGTAAGTTTTGCTTCTCTCTCTCTTTTTTTAATTAATTTTTTTTTTAATTTAATAGCAAGCCATGCTTGTTTTGGGTGTTTTCACTTCGTCAAAACCTAATCCTCAGTTCTAAAATCATGTTAGAGGAAACTAACTATGTTATTCCTTGCCTTTTTTTGACAGACACGGACTTCCATTTCAGTCGCTTTTTTATATTTCTTATCTAAGTCACGGCTCTCAACCAATATTAACCACGCGTCAGCAACAAGTATTTGCTAGCCGCCCTAGTAGACAGGTATCCTCGAATGCGAGTGACCATATATATATATGAAATAAATACACACACACACACATATATATATATATATATATATATATATATATTAAAGAAAAACAGATCAATTTAAGGTTCCATTGTAATAATTTATTTCACCAGAGACCTTTTAAAGAAAGCCGGATCATCAGATAGCACTTCCAAAAGATGAAACGAAAAATGAAATGAAAATTCACACTTTTGACGGGTAGTGTAAGTTTTTGTATATATAATAATATCCTTGTAAAAGGTATGAGCGCATTTTCTGCCCTTAGCTATTTGTTAAATAGTGGAACATGAAAAAAAAATCATTGTTTCTCAAAGAAATGGTTAATGAAATATTCAATCGTAAAAACGAAAAATTCTTACAATCACAGATATCTATCGGTTTTAAATAACCAAGAAGACTTTGACAAGGCATTACAGAATGAAATCGATAAAAAAAACAACATGCCACGTACACAGGATGAAATCAGCCGATTTTCCTTTCTATTACTTCGGTAAGGAGGAAATTCCAATCAGTTCTTCCACCTTAAGTATCTGTTGGCAGTACTGGCACCTTCGAGGATGGCTCAGCGACTACTACAGACTAAGACTTTCATGTCTATTGTCAACCGATATCTGTCCTATATATTCTCATAATATTCATCACATACTTCTTCCTTCCGGCCTCACAATAATCTCATACAGTTATCCTATAAATCTAACGTCTCTCGTGCATCATACTGAGTGAACAATGGTAAAAAAGTATTTGATTAGTAAGAAAAGCAAAAACAAATTAGCTGATGTGCAATTTCAAGATAGCCTGTTGTTAAATTGCATTTTTACAACTTTTATGTTAGCATAGCTGATATCTATCGAAATTTCACGTTAAGCATTATTTCAGAACTTTTGGAAGAATGCTCGATATTCTATATTAGTATGGTAGTCGATATATGTCAAGGTTAGTCTGCCGAGAAGTGTCTTCTCTTGGTACTTTCCATTTTTTTTTGTACGCACTGCATAAATAGTAAGGCTAAAGCTTTTATTAAATTCAGCTTGTGTCTTTAGCGCTTCACATTTTCACACACTCAGTATATTTCAACGGATGATAACTGCCGGAGAAATGGATTGTAGTATTTTCGTTTTCGGAGAATAAAGATTTGCATTGAATTCAACGGTCATTGTTAACATCTTCTCTATATAATTCCCTCGTTTTTATGTTTCTGTGAATGTATTCAAAGTTTCTCTTTGTCGTTTGAGGATCAAGAATGCTGAATCCTTTCGTTTATCATATTCTTTATATATATATATATATATATATATATATATATATATATATATATAAAGGCTGACTCCGTTAGTTTATCTTACTCTTTATATATATATTTTATTATTTAGAAAGTTTCTAAATAATAATAATCTATTAAACAATAGACATGAGTTAACGGTTTTTTGTCGACATCATCAATTCATAGTTTGTATAATTAGCTAAAAACAAGGATACAATATAATAACTTTTATAATCCATAGCCCAAATAAATAGTTTAAATACACTACAAAAAAAGATAACCCTTTATGAAGTCGTGAAAGAACAAATGTTACGGCAATTTTTTTTATATGCACAAATCCCTTTCATAAAAAAAGTTAAATGAATAAATAAATCTCCATAGACACGTAAACCAGACTAGGCAATAACATCTTGAAATTTAGACACCCCCACCTTACCCTGACTTGACATCTATGAAAGTAACTCTATACTGATACTTATTATTAACACCCAACACACACCTACCCAATTTAAACAATTCGCCCTAGCTGTTATCATCGAAATTTTGATTTCAATTATTAAAACACGTAAATTTCAGAAATACGTTATTCAAAAAACAAAAAATTCGCTTGAAGATGGAACAGAGCTTACTTTAACTCAATTTAATTCAAATAATTACATTGAAGTTTTCGGCTCATGTTTTGAAACATGAGACCTATTATGTCGCGAGTTGGAATCATATTTTTAAATAAATAAATAATATATATATATATATATATATATATATATATATATATATATATATATATAATATTTAGATAGAGTGTATCTTAAAAAAGCACCAAAATGAATAAAAAAGACCAGAAGAAAAATTATTCTTAGCCGACGCGTTCGCGTTTCTTCCTCTGAGGGACATCATCAGGGCCAAAGAATAATTTATTTTGTTTCACGTGTTTTTATGCAAAAAAAAGTGTCATTAGTTTATCAAGACATTTAAATTTGAAAACGTTCATGAATATGAATCACTTATCAAAAGAGAATGTAATTTACACAGAAAGAAAATTCTAGTATTCTAGAAAATTCTGCCATCGAATCTTATAACATATACATATATCTACGCCCTGTGTCTTTCCAAATCTCACCTTTCCCGAGATAATTATTACTTTTCCAAGGCAACATACACGATCACAAATATGTTGAAAAATTAAAAGAAAACGATTAAATCCATTACTTTACAATTTTATTGTGGAGTAAATAAGACACGTTTGGTAACAGAAATGAATTAGGCAAGACCTCTTAAATAAAGAACTTAAAGTGAGTCTGTAGAATCCATTAGAATCAGTTAGAGAGAATTCTAGTGACGTCACGGCGAACAACCGAAGCAAGACACAAAAAGGAATAAGAACGAAAATTGGCGAAAAAGTGTTGTTCAGTGTATATATAAATGGAAAGGAAATATGAGAAGACAGCTTAATAGGGTCACGAATTGGAAAAATGATATATATGGTAAAAAGAAAAAAATGGAAATACAAAAGGCATTGGAATCAGTTAAAGAATAGGTTTACTGAAGAAAGGCCAGCAAGAAAGGAAGAAACTATACAAATACTGTATGATATTTTTGACGTACCAACACACCTAGAATTCGTTGAAAGTAAAAGCATGATTACCTGAAAAAAAGATACATACGGAAAGCTACATGTTGCCCCAAAACAAAGGAAATGAATTGTTCACTACATTGGTAAACTAGCCAGCAAGAGGAGGGATGGATACTCAATAATAGAATAAGATATTACCTCTGCAACATTCCCCCGTTTGCTTTTTTTTAATTTTTTTCACGAGTAAATAAGTCAACCCCGGTAACAAAACTGAACTAGGTAAGACGCCTTAAATAAAGAACTCAAAGTGAATCAGCAAAAATCCGTTGGAGTCAGTCGGAGAGAATTCAAGTGACGTCACGGCGAGTAGACTAAGCAAGACATAATATTATAACAGCGAGGAGTAAGTCATAAAAGTCTCTGTAGATATCGATGTAGCACATACGCCCACCCCATATCATAACAGCTGCTTACAACTAAAACAATATTCATTTATAAAAAATAAAATATATATTTTTGGAATATTAATCGCTTACTTTTGTCTTACCAAGGTTTGAATTATCGCACTTTGTGTCCTCCACATGTTTTGACTTACCTGTTATTCAACTGATGAATATTTATGAACGACTCAAATTTAAAAGCCTTGATGGGATCGTTGATGTTTGTATATAAACACGTGCAACAAAATAAATTCTACATTGATGAATACCTCAGAGGACGAATCGCGCCAGCTAAGAATAGTTTTTCCTTTTATATTGATATACCTTTTCTATTGCTTTTTATTTTATTATTTCTAGAATTTCACTTTTTTATTGCTATTTCCTTTTGTCTTACATGTTATCTCTCCTCCTTCGTTAATTATAATTACAAATATGCTATTTAATTTTCTGTTATTTTCTTTTTTTTTTCACAGAAACTGGAATCCGTTATTAGATTTGAACTGGAATTTCGTTATGCTGTCTTCGATCTTATTAAAATATTTTTTTTCTATGACTTATTTGGTTTCTATCAATTTTAAAGTTAACTTTGATTCTGTAGGTACAATTCTCCGACGGCTTTCTTTATTACTTTGAAACTGGATTTGCTATTAATTATTAGTTAATTTATATATATTCTGTTTTTTTCTGTTTATCTATTGCCATATATATTTACAGTCTCTTCGGTTTTGGAAAATGGATTCATAATTTAAATTTTATATAATTCGGAGAAATGAACTACCATTTCGCCTTTCCCAGTACATATTTTCAGATACTAGATTCTTTTGCTAACTAGTTTTCACTATTGTAATTTATTGTGTCTTCGTTTACAATGCTACTTATTTTGGTTTGTGCCATTCGGTTTCCCTAGTCCAACCTTTTAAAGTTAGTCCATATTATTTTCAGAATGTATCTTTTGAGTAATATCACGTATTAAATGTCAAATTTTGTCAAACACGATGAATTGCCCACAGTGTCACTAAATCGATATTTCAATGAAAAATATTCCAACAAGCTATATTTTTTACTGCCACCAAATCTAAGACCCTCAGTTCCTTGGTATTTCATTAGTAAGAAGAACGTTCAACTCGAACAGATTCTTCCGAAGTATTGCTACGTTAGGGAACAGATTCCCAAGAGCATGCGTTCTTGAACAATACTATCTTAACCTGTTCTTAGGTTAACCGTTATCTTTTCCACATACCCTCATAAATTGCACCTTTTACGCCTTACACTTACCACGCACACTACAACCTCCTTCTATAACACTCTATTGTAGGAGACACTTGGGCATCGTATAGGTTGAACATTAATAATGAAAATAAAAATCACTAAAAGTCCTGAAGTCCTAAACCGATTATTTACCTTATTCTTAATAAAATTTACTTACTTTCAGTCGAATCTTCTCGCGATTATTTCAAGCCTCCTAAATACTTTCCACGTGTCAGGTGATGCTAAGTTCCATCTCTAATTATGAAATTTGTTGTTTTCATCTATACATTAAAGGTTATATATATATGAACACAGAAAGTACGCATATTCCGAATAAGAAAGAGAAAGATAAATTTCTAGGGTAAATAAAGAGGAAAGAGAGCTTAGAGAATTTGACAGACACACAGGTAGGCAAGCGGGTCAGAGGTAATCAGGAAATAACATGGCAACAACTTTATGTAAATGGTTGGTGCAACAGGGTTTAGGAGAGATATCAAAAAGACTAAAACCTACAAACGACTTGAAATTTTGGAGTTCCAATTCCTGTTGGGTTTGTCATATTAACTTACGCGCAGATACCCTGGAAAAAGATATGGATCCATTTATGTTCCCCCATTTGTGTATCACTAAGCCATTACTATCTTCAAATTCAATTTGTTACAACCTAAATATTTGTATTTAGTCAACACCCGACAAGGAGAGTCGTGTCACAGGGACGGTTTAATATGGGGAGCCCGAGCACTTACACCCGGGCTAGGAACAAAAATTGTCTAAATCGCCGCAAATGTCGGTTGCGCTGAATATAAAATAATTAGGGTATTGGAGAAGTTTGAATGGGTTTTCAATGTATTTCCCATCTTCGTGTAAATAATCCGAACTACATATTCTTAGTGCACTTGGGTAAAATCCGATGATTATGCCGGATTTTATTTTGTTGCTATGACGAGAATAGAATTTTATTACGTGGTTTTTGTTGGAGGAATTCCAGTGGACAGGGAGTCTTAAACTGTTGTTAACTTGGTGTAGCTTGAAGTGTAAGGAAATGTGTTCTTTCATTTCGTCTGAAAATTCTATTCGGTGTTCGACTTTATTTAGTTGATATATTGGTCAAGTAAATCAGTATCAGAAGGATATATTAGTAGAGCATTAACAATTTATTGGAAGTATATTGATTGTTTCGGTAAAATATGTTGGAACGGACCGGAATCGAGAAATTCCACTGAGAGGCGATCCCATTTTTAATACAACAATCCTTATTAAATGTGAAGTGACATTAATTAGTGAAGAGGCGGTAAATTTTTATTATTTTTACTGTTATATATATATATATATATATATATATATATATGTGTGTGTGTGTGTGTGTGTGTGTGTGTGTGTGTGTGTGTGTGTGTGTGCGTGTGTGTGTGTCTGTGTAAAATGAGAACGAAGAGATTACATCTCCAACGTTCATAACATTTAATTTAAAAGAAGGCTCAATATATGGTAGAGCATTATTCTTTATTTAAATTTTCCTAACGTCTGATGAAATGTGTTGATTCGCATCGTAACACAACTCCAACTGAGTAGCGCTTTTTGCATTTTTTCATGTTATATCTGAAAATAAATAAAATATACATGTATATATATTATATGCATATATTGTGTATATATATATATATACATATATATATGTATGTATCTCACACACACAGAGGAATATATATATATATATATATATATATATATATATATATAAATGACAATAGAAAACTGAAATTATTGCTAACGCGTTTCGTCTAATGTGGACTTTCTTAAAGCAAAAACAAAATGAGTTTAATTAAAGAAATTAACTAATAATAACAAATAACAGAACTTTCTAGACAACTGGAGGAATGTACAGAACGCTATTTTCATATTGTAAACTGAAATTTTTTTATCATTATTAGGTACTTTCTTTCATTTCGTTTGAGAAAGTCCACATTGGATGAAACGCGTCAGCAATAACTACACTTTTCCTACTGTCATTTATATTTATAAATATTGTCTTTCCTACAGGTTAACTGTGAGAACTTTTTCATATATATATATATATATATATATATAATATTAAAGGCACGAACACTAATATTCCATGGAACATTAGTGTTTGAGCTGTTTATATTATATTATAGTCTTGCTCTGTGTTTATTCTATCCTTTTGTATATATATATATATATATATATATATATATATATATATATATGTGTGTGTGTGTGTGTGTGTGTGTGTGTGTGTGTAATGATACGATATAGCAGCAATTCTTCCTTTTCCCGCGTCGAGGTGTTACATTCTTTTCTTGTCAATGGCGAATGTAGTTTTTAAGTATCTCAGCTCTATTTCGACTTTCATACACTCAGTGCCTACATCTTCAGCGTCCCCCATATCCTAAGGGTTTTTCTGTGTTAATGCAGACGAAGACACGGCAAAAATGAGTTTATTCAAAGCTACAAAGGACAGGAAATTGTGGAGATCTATGATCGCCAACGTCCTAAATAGGCACATTGATATAAAAGGGGATTTTCAAAACAAATATAAGAAAATTCGAACGTAGTCGTTTGCACTCAGTAATAGCAGAAGCTTAACGTTCTTTGTGCTTTTGTTGGCGCGAATTCCAACTAAAAGAGGAATAGATCAGCTTCATGAGACAACCCTCTATAAAACGAAAGCGAATTTGTTGCATTTGGTTTTCTAATATCGTGACATACGGAACAGCTATGCTCGAAGACGTGGTTATTTTTTTTCTTCTGAAGCGACAAGACTTCAGAGAATTTCTTTAAGAGTCTCGAGAATAATTATACATAGAAAGCAAAAATTTTGAAATCATAGGAGTAAGAGGAAACGCCATAGACTTTGAAGCTTTCGTGGTGGTTGAAATGAAAGAAGCTCGGTACTTTATTTATTTATTTATTTTTTTAATGTAGGTTAGAACTAGATAATTTTAGATAATTCCTCATTTTCCCGAAGAGGGCGATGGATGCAATGAATGCAACAAATGAAATGGTGGATGCATGAATATAGAAGATGAAGAGGAAAATGGCGCAAAAATAAAACCATCGATGCAAAAAATATATACATCTAAATGGAATAAAGAATTAAAAACAGATAAGAAATAATGCAAAAAATTTGAGGAATATTACGAAAAGAATAATTCATTCATAGAAAAATACCTTAAAAAAAGATGTAACTAGATAAAAAGATGAAAAAGAAGGTAAAGCGAAAAAATGATGTTTAATGGATCTTTCTAGATGAAAAATTATCATTCTATATTTTTCAAGTGGTTGTTGAAAATTACAGTATTTCGACAAGTGTAGCTCGTTGATAAAATACAAACAAGAATCTACAATATTATTGGTCCTGGTCTGGCAGCCCAGCTTCAGTCACTTTAGTTACCGTAAGATTCACTCTCTACATTCTATCATGATTAATTTCATCGTAATTGTTTGAATGCGCTCTTCACTATGTTACCGAGACTTTTTTTAAAAAAAAATTAATCGAAACACTAGACTGGCATCGAGATCTCATCAATTTACAGTTGAGCTGGCAAGATGCAGCCGCAAGTTCCATACTTCAGTTTCTTTTCTCGTATTTCTAGCTTGTAGTACTCTCCTCCGGCTCCATGATTTACAGCCAACTTTAATCTGAATAAATATAAATACAGTGTTAATCGCTAGATTCCTCCTAATTACACTTTTCGCTCAATATTACCGTTTCTGTTCCTAATTCTGCCACACCATTGAACCCTTTGTGTCTTAGTGGCTTTACTTCCTTGCATGAGGTGATATTAAAACAAAAATTAGAAAAAAGTGTACCCTTGAGTATTATTCAGATATTAGTCTTTTTACACGATAATCATAAATCCACTAGGCCATCGGTCTTTCATGCCTAACCTAGCAGATTACTACGTTGTTTAAAACATGTCAGGTTCCCTCAGAATTGTGAGTCCAATCCATGTTTCAATCAACTGCTGAAGGACATATACTTGGGTTCAATGGAAGAATCTGACCTGAAACAATACTAAATAAGACTGATGACTGTCAACTGATACGGGTTATATCCCCTAAGAATGGAAACAGAACGAGAACAATCTAATCTAGTTGATTCAATAAAGTGCTTGAATCAGAATTCCAAGTAATCCTTTGCTAATATCATGTCACTGTAGAAGGTAGAAGATCATGTCTCTCCATATATTACTTGCCTTTATTATCTCTGAGATTTTTTTATTGGTTTTTGTGAAAGATAGTAGAACGGTTTACAGTTTCATTCTCAAGTGATAGAATTCACTTGTCTTTCATTTACGCCGACTTTCTCTTACCACACAAATTTTAGAGTTCGTCTACTCTGCTATTTTAGTCATACCTAGAAGGGGTGGATAATGGACGGATTTCTGCTCTTTCTAAGAACATTAGTGCAAAAATAATAAAAAAACAGTAGACTAGACTAAGATTTTAATTCAGCTATCCGATTCCACTTACCGTGTCGCTAACCGATGCAGCATCCACACATAAAGGCTACCGAGTACGAAAAAAGGCAGCTAATGAAGGCCGTAGGATATAACGGCCGAAACGCTGCTAATATATATATATATATATATATATATATATATATATATGTATGTATGTAAATAAAACAATATGAGCATGATAATCCAAAAGATAATGTATAGTAGAAATCAGAGAGAGAAAAATAAGTAGGTGTATAATGAGGAAAATTACGACATTAAGCGGCGAAAGCAAAATGAAAAAAAAAAAATAGAGAGAAGTAAGTTACGAAGATTTGTTTAAAAAAAAATCGCTCCAAGTAAGGCATTAAAGCCACTAAGAACCAAGGGGGTTACTGGGCGTGGATGAGTTAGAAAACAGAAACCTTATCATGAAGTGAGTATAGATTAATCAGGAGGACAGTAGACTGCAATTGGCACTACATTTATATTTTTGAAATTTAAAGTCGGCTGGAAAGAATAGTGCCAGCTAAGAATGCAAGAAAATATACTTTTTGCATAGAACTTACGGTTACATCGAGCCAACTCAACTGTATATCGAGGAGACCTCGTCGCCAGGCAAGTAGAGCTCTTATAGTTATCCAGTTTAGGCACTACAGTGAAGAAAAATTCGGAACAATTACCATGAAACTATTTACAGAAAAGACATAGGAAGGCAACTTAAGAGCAGTAATGAAAGTAAGTGAAGATAAGTCACAAGATAAGAACCAATGATATTGTTGATTCTTTGGATTTTATCAAGGATCTCTAGAAGGAAATTTTTATACAGAAAAAATGTTAATGAATCTAAGGAAAAAAAAAAAGGCATTTTTAATAATGCAGTAGCTAAATTAGATAAAACCACCAGAAAAGCAATTGGACGAATGAAAGAAAGAATTAAAGAAAGCCATCCAGTATTTTTATTTGTTTTTCTTCTTCTTCTTTGTTTTTTTTAGAAAACTTGATTGTCTAGCGGAAATCTTTTCACTATAAATGTGTGTAATGAGAACAGTACACAGGTGTAGGCTTTAACAAAGCTTTATTCAACTGAGAATAAAAGGTTCGCGAATAGTGTCCTTTCATAGCCCCAGTAAACAGAAATAGCTCTCTCAAAGAGAAGATTATCAAATCAAGGGGAGACCACACTTAATTATTCATAACTATGTGTTGAAGCTTGGATAAGCTTGGAATAATAATAATACAACACAAAATGTACGTAAACAAAATGTATTGAAACAAGGAAAAGGTACACAATATTTACAGTTAGTTTGGTAGATTCTTGGGAAGACTGTTCCTGTAGAATGGGTTGACTTAATCGCAGTCAGGCAGAGTCTCTGGATTGGATCTCTTGTTACTTCCCCCGTCTTCCCGGTACCAACCCATATTTATATGTTCGGTACTCCACTATGTAAATTAGGTGGATCGTACCACAACACTATGCGAAGCATATTTCAAATAGGACGTATAAATGTTAGATCGCTGACACTTTCACAAGGTGCCAACTGTTTTAGGTATTTTACTAATTTTTCTAGTGTCTTTTTATTAGCTATATACGTGAAGCACAAAGGAATATTAATTTATAATTAATACTTAACATTACAGGACGCGGGAAAATATCACAGAGGAAAACATTTGGTGGCAAAATATAAAAAGAATGTAACTGTATTCATAATATTCTAAAGACAATATGAAATAAATTTTTGCTCCATTTTCTGATTGTAGGTTTAGAAAATTGTCAACAAATGATTTTGTGGACTGTCATATTTTTGTATACAGAAAAGACAGCATAGCAACCAAATTCGCACTCGATCTTTGATATTTCTTCGTATTTTGACGCTTAGCAAATTAAAACTTCCTTTTCTGAATTCTCCGCCAGTTCTAAATCAGCTTAGTCTGGCTTTCTTATACTCTATTTTCTTTATATCATGGGATTCTTGGCAAGTCTTAAAGTATCGCTATTTCCATGGCAAATATCCCGGCGAGCTCCAAACTTTAACACAGAAACTTATAGCCAAGACTCGCTTTGCTACATCCACAAGTTTGTATCACTCTCATTTCGCCCGTATTACATTGCAAAGAAACATGTTACCCGCTATGTTCCATAGATTATCTCTATGTTCTACTTTGAAATCTTCCTCTGCTTTGTAGAACAGAATTGTCCGTAGATCCTTGCCCAAACACAAAAATTTTTAAAACTTCAAAATATCGAGTCAATTGTTTCCTATCCTTCATCACCGTTATTTTCTACTTTTTTCTTCTGTTTCTTTCACTAATCTCATTCAGTAACGTTCTAACTTAAGGGGCTCTTGGGAATTGAACAGGGGAAACATTAATAAAACAACATAAAGTAAGAACAGAGCAAATGTGACAGAGAAAGGATAAGGGATAAAAAAAAAAACAAGACAAAAACATTATGAATAAAATAGAAAGACGCAGAGAAGCCGACAAAGAAAATCTAGAGAAGGAGAAAGAAATTCAGTTATTCAATCCGCAAAAGCGAAATGATAAAGTGAGAAAACAAATCTCAAAATGAATAAAGAAAAAATAAAATCCATTTAAAAGAAAGGCGAGCAAGTAGTAGGGCACGCAAAAATTTCTTATGTTTTTATCACAACCTTATAATTCCTGCCGTAACTACTACACCAACTGCAGTTTTTATTTAGGACTGCCAAAGCGTATCACTTAAAAATATAAATGCATATCAGGAAAATATTTTGCTTCGAGAAGTTGTGTAACTCCTACATTTTAACGTAAACAGACACACGCAATCATCAGGCGGCCTCACGATTGCGCCTAGCATGAAACAGCTTGTTGCCTCTGGGTGTTGCCTTCAATTTTCACTTTTATATTTTATGTTTAGATGTGCTCTATCTCTGATATTGAGCACTTTATCCCATAAAGATAGCACACCTTAAAACTAACACACACACACACACACACACACACACACATATATATATATATATATATATATATATATATATATATATATATATATATATATATCTTATAATTATTTTTTACAAAAATATGATTTCAGCTCAATCATATTTTTTTCTCAAATAATTATATTAAACTCTACGTATCGTATTAAGCAATGTTATTTAAAAAAAAAAAAAAAATAAAATGTAAGAACTCTGAATTATAATTATAACTGTTCTCTCCTATTTTATATATATATATATATATATATATATATATATATATATATATATATGGAGAGAGAAAGTGAGAGGAGAGAGAGATAGATGGATAGGTATGATGTAAAATGCAGAACTTATTTGCTTCTGAATTTTCAAGCGTTTGATCAAGGATCTTCAGAGCTGGTTATAATTGTGTAATTGATAAATAACTTCCGCAGCTTACGTGTTTAAATCAAATGAACACCGCAATTATTATTGCTCCAAATGTGAACTTCATTAGGGGTTCATATTTACGAGGAAATCAAAATTGACCACATTCCTTCTTGGTACAATTTACAAAATCTTACCCTCCTCCAGGCAGTAATGGAAATGTTAATGGAATTATGAAACATTTCCGTAGAAGACAAAACATCTTTCATTTGTTGTGATGTCAACGAACGAACACTTTCTTTGCCATTTTTTAATGTCAACGAATATTCGTTGTCACTTTCGTAATGTTCGTTGTAGTAGAGACTTTGTAATCGCAGATACAACTATAGTACAGCGTTGAAAAATGCTGGTGTCAGACGCCTTCGAATAATTTTGAATTAATAGTACTTGCACGGTATTACTCGCTCGAACAGTAATCCGCATAGTGAACCGAATAGAGGAATATTATAGTGAACAGAGTAGAGAATAGTGGTCCGTATAGTAATTGAGGATAAACTAAAAGTAGCGATTCGAATAGTACTAGTGGCCAGAATAGAAATAACGATCAATTAGACGTCACGTGACTTTCTACCTATGGGTTTCGTCTATTGTCACGTAGTCTACTTAGTTCAATAACGGGATAGCCTATGTTTGCTCTCGATGTTCAAACTCAAGTGTCGGCAGAGACATTTTATTCCTGTATAACATCATTAAACGGCAATGAACAACCGAACAGCCAGTGATACTCGTGGTTGGGTAAAATCATTTCAGGTAAATAACTTTTTTAAATTCAGTAACTGTTATTGCTCTTTCTAGTAGCGATTAAAACTTCCTTTTTCACCATTTATTTGCAGTGATGTGGAACGTCAGCACATTTATTATGTCATTATTTTCATTTACATATGATACCAATTTTAGTTGATGCTGGTATTGAAAGTTATATAATTGTTTTTTATTCGGTACAGTGTACTTGCGATTCTGTAGCAAGAATTTCCAAGACGGAAAACATATAGGGTTTATTCTGTTGAAGCCAGTTTTACTTATTCTAGTCTGAAAAAAAACCCGGTTACATACTGCTGAGAGTTTAGATATATTTGAACGTGTTTGGCACCATACACAATATTATATGGACGATTTAAGACGATTTAAGAATCTGTTTAAGGAAAATTTAAATATATCTAGTATACGCAGATACATTTTATATTATATAATAAAATATGTGTGTAGAAGTTTATTCTGGAGAAAAAACATATGATGAGGTTCCAAAAGTTTTCACTCAGATCAATATTCCAAATCTGAAAACAAAAAAACAAAGAGATATCATTGTTTTAGCCAGACGTAGAATATTTCAGCATCTATCATGTTGGTGCAAAAGTAAAGTCTCATTTCAAGGTCTATATTAAAAATGAAAAAAAGTTCATGATTGAGAATATATATATATATATATATATATATAGGTAACTACACTCGTCTCGGAAAACCTTTGGTTTCTTGATTTGCTAACGATCAAATCAATTTCGAAAGAAAAAAAAAAAGGTTTTAAAAAGAAAGAGCTAGGAACATGAACGTCTGTCGAAAATAATCGTACAGCATACAGGTCCAAAGCCCAAAAAAAAAAAAAACTGATACGAGTAAACAACTAACTAAAAAAGTGCTCAATACAAAAAAAAGAGCAGACCTAGGTTTCATATATATATATATATATATATATATATATATATATATATATATATATATATATATATATGATAATATCGTTTTTAGGGTATGTTATAGTTATGGGTTGATGTGCTTAATATAAGGATAAAGCGTATCTAAATATAATGGTGCACATTGAGAATGCTGAAATCTAGGTTCGTATCTGCGTCATTAAATAAAACAATATTTGCTTTAATCCTTTATTAGCATATATATATATATATATATATATATATATATATATATATATATATATATATATATATATATATATATATATATATATATATATATATGCAGTTGAGCAGTAGGGCGCATACATACATACATATATATATACATCCATAAAAATGCATATCAAGTATACCCGCTCCGACTGAGAAGTTTGAGAGTCGGGTTCGAATTCCACTCGAGTTCGTTATCTTCTCTTACGTGCAAATAACCTTCGGAAATGTATGACTCCGTTTTTCTCCCGGTGTGGCCTAAATAGTAGGGTAGGGTGTACTCTTTATTTTTGGTTGTAAAACAATCTAGGAGAAGGACAACCCTGAATACAAAACTTGAAAAGGCATTTTGGGGAATTCGGGTCACGCTATATATACCAGATTTCTGTTAACAGTTATTCCGAAAATTGTAGATGGTTCCATTCAAAATTTCCCCTATAATCAAATCATTTGCAAGGGGGAGATTGGCCGTTATGTTATTGGAGCTGAATTGTTGTTCCCTACTACTTGGAAGAGAGCAGGAATCTCAATAATATATATATATATATATATATATATATATATATATATATATATATATATATATATATATATATATTTTTTAGGTGTGCTATATTTATGGAATAAAGTGCTCAATATCAGAGATAGAGCACATCTAAACATAAATATAAAAGTGAACATGTGAACATTGAAGGCAACACCAGAGGCAACAGGCTGTTTCATGCTAGGCGCAATCGTGAGACCGCCTGATGATTGCGCCTAGCATGAAACAGCCTGTCGCCTCTGAGTGTTGACTTCAATGTTCCATATATATATATATATATATATATATATATATATATATATATATATGTTGTAACATCATAATGGTCCATCCCACAAAATATTTAATATCTACAAACACTCTAAACTAACTGAGTTTCTTTTCTCCAGGTTTTCAGAAAAGACGGTTAACGATGTTGATGCCAATTTGTCGAGGGAATTTACTGTAAAAAAAAATTCAATTATTTTGCTACAAAAGAACATTTAAAAATCGTTTTGTATCAGACCCATGTTCTGTTTATCTGTTTTCAATAAAACTCCTTTTATAATCACGTATAAGCTTTCTTGTTTCATTATTAAATACATATATATATATATATATATATATATATATATATATATATATATATATATATATATATGTGCGTGTGCAATGAGAACACGTGCCAATTATATACTGTGCATATAGAGAACATGTGACGTATATACAGGAGCTAAATATACTTACTATATACACGATATTTTGCGGATATATTCTTTGATATTTGGTAAGATTTTCTGAAGTTCACTGGCTTAGAATAGTCCAGACCCCGACGTACAAACATTATATATATATATATATATATATATATATATATATATATATATATATGTTATATATATATGTGTGTGTGTGTATATATGTATGTATATATATATATGTATGTATATGTGTGTGTGCGTGTGCATGTGTGTGTTTGTGCTCGCGCGAATACGTGTGTCCGTTCGACAGTCTGATGCATTTGGATATGACGCAAATAACAAACAGGAAATTGTGCATTAGAAATAATGAAGAAAACATTACAAAGTCTAATTTCCCAGATTTCTGTTCCTTTCTATTTAACTACCGAAGTCTATTTTCTTTATTAAGTAAATGCATGGAATGCGTAAAGCAAATATAAGCCACCCGGTGAAATGTCATCCGCAGCTGACTTCCATCAGAAATTGGAATCGTAGAAACGTTTTTTCTAAAACACATTTGAAAACAAACCCGTATGCAGACACGGAGCAGGAGCATGACCAATTAATTGCTTACATGCTCGTCTGTTAGGCGAATCTGTTTCAATCCAAAATTTGATATCTCTCGATTTGTATCTACCAACCAACTGGCAAGGTCAAATCTAATCAAATTCATATCGAAAAGTGGTTTCTGTTCTTAGGGTTCTTTTTAGTTCTTTAAATATCCAGGGAAATTTATAATTAAACTTTTCATCATTGGTTTCCATTAAAATATTTCGTTTAGTCAAAAATACGTTCGTCCTGGGTATGACGATAAACTACATCTAGGAAGAAGGCCACTGATCAGAATGTTTTAAAGATCTTTGAACCACGTCATAATTGCTGTTTTTCCTAAGCACACCCTGACTCGCGGTGGTAGCAAATGGGCAAATAGATAACCCCCAAATTGGGATTAAAACTCTATGAAATTATAAAAATAGTTTTTATAGTAAAAAAAAACAAAACAAAACAAAAAAAACAGTAATACAATTTTTGAAAAAAATATACCAGCGATACATTTGACTCTTGACAAAAATCCTCCTTACCAAAAATATATCACTCAAACCAGATCTACAAACTAATTTCTTACAAAGAATAAATATTCTATTCAGAAGAACCTATCTTAAAATGTTGCCGTCATTAAATAACCCATTGAAGTGTTCATATGCCCTAAAACAAAATAATCAAAACCAAAAGAAATCACGTCATTTACTTGTTAAAAAATTTGATGAACATTTTTCGGTTCATCCTGAATTAGTTTGAACCATATCCTTATCTCTGCTGTTATTCTCACTTTTCGGCCGTTTTGCTCTTCGGGCTTCTTCAAATGCCTGTCGATGTTCGCAAACTTCAAATTAGATGTCTATAGAGTCTGTTTGTGAAATTCCTCACAGTGTAAACGTGAGTTCTATCCCTGACCTGACCTGTGTAATGTGTCTTATTCTGATTAGAAAACTGGATCAGTTGAAACACCGGTTACATCCCGTACGATCCACAAAAGTAAGCAATGACAAGCCTGGTCATTACCTAACTGAGTGATCACTTTGGAATACTATTTGTTGTAAGAATATATTTGCAGGTGGTGTAAGGAATAATAGTACAGTTTTGTTAATCGGAGAGGCGAGGTCCAATTCCATGGGTTCGTTATATTCGGTTACGCACACATACCCAAGGGAAACGTATGAATTTCCATCTTCTTTCCCCAGATAGGTTTAATTAGTAAGACTTGTATCACTAAGCCTTTATTATCTAAAAAAATAGAATAAAGTTGCGTCCTAAATATTTAGATTTCGGCATTAAATAACCCAAAGACGTGTTGATGCGCCGCTAAACAAAACAAAAACAAAAAAAAAACAATCAGTGGAAAACATGGCGAGCAAGGAGAGCAGTAGCAAAAAGATCACAAGGCGAGATATCCCTAGACCAGAACCTGATTGTAATCTACACGCGTTGATTAAATAAAGTGTTAATTTCTAAATTCTCTGAAGTGTGTCCGTATCGACAGACACAAGATGAAGTCCGGATTGGGTCGACGGCCAAAATGTTTTAACAGTGACAATAAAATGAGGTTATTGGACCAAATATGGGTAAAGATAAATCTTTGTCGCAGAAATTCAGAGAGACATTAACATTTTTTCTGTCTATCATGACATTCCAATCTGTGCATTCCCCAGCATTGCTTGATTTGTGCATGAGTATTCGATATGTAGATTGTAAGTATTATTAAAACATTATTCAGACTGGAATTAAATGGTTAAAATTATTATTATTATTATTAACTTTTGGCTTACAATTATCATGAAGTTAAACCAAGAATCGTTAACATTATTAACAGAATTCTAGTGTTCGACAAAATCGCCCGTCTAGATGCATTCGAAACTATTTCTAATATACTGTTCTGCCAGTCTTTTTGAAGCTAAACACTTGCACAGTTTTCCAGTTTCCTGGCATATTTTTTATAAATTTATCTTCCATCACATATTCTTTTATTATTTTCTCCGAAGTCCACTAAAACAGATAAATCTACTATTTCGTATATTTATCTGGATTGCTTTTCTTAAACCAGGTTACCTGTCTTAGAGTAGGTGATTTTTATGATTATTTTTAATTTAGGGATTATTGTTAATTATTTTTAATATTTAAATAATTTAATTGATTTCAATATTATTATTATTATTATTATTATTATTATTATTATTATTATTTCCATTGCTTTTTGTTCCATACACATTTCCTTGCTTGTCCCAACCATTGACCTAAGATTGGAAATGGCTTCATTACATTTTTCACTGACCATTTTTATAAAAAATAAAACAAAATAAACAACCCAAGTTCACACACATTACACATAGATAAAGAGCTTTGTAAGGTGTGGACTGTACTTGTGAGTACAGCCTTCTGTATTTCTTTAAGGCCGGGGCTACCAGGAACCGTTTCAATGAGTGTAACTTTTTAATTAACCCGAGGGCTCCAACGACAACTGGAATTGTTTATATTCTCATGTGCTACAATTTTGAGATTTCCACTTCGATGTCATTGTATTGTGATATATTTTTTTTTTAAATTTTCAAATATATCTTGCAATAATTTATTGAAAATCGTTTTTTTTTAATATTGTAGGCGCTATAATTATAGGAATAAAGTTTTAAGGTGCAACACAGTTTCAATTTTAATATCGTAATCTTTAATTTTGTAGTATCCATTAACAGATACTATTTATCTGATGACATTGCTTTATCTATGGGCTGATATTATTTTGTTGTCATTTTGTCGGATCTATTCTCCTTTTTTCTTCTTCCTCTTATTATTATTATTATTATTATTATTACTTATGTATATATTTGATCAGAAGACATATACAGTTACTGAGATTCTAGCAATTTGTTGGCATCATTTTAAACAATAATTGAAAGCTGTTGAAGATAAAATCAGATAAAGAAAATCGACGGAAATTAAGAATACATGACTGTATTGCACAAGACTTGTATAAGCCTTCCACACCCCGATTGACTATTGATTTATTGATTCGTGTTAAAAAAATTAAAAATAAAACATTAATGGGTTAATTTAAGGCAAAACAATATAGAATTGAATAGTACAAGATTCCTTAAAATTACCGGTATCCCCAAGTGTCCTCGCATCAAAATACTAACCGTTCTTCAATTAAGGCTTAGAAATGGATGACAATCGATTTTGATAATGATCTCTTTATATATGAAATAAAAGAAACCAGATAGACAGCTGTGAAAAATAAACAGACTACCTAGATTGATTCATTTTCTTCGGTTTATCAACCCTTTGCAGGTTATTTAAAGGCATAAACATTTTTAGAGAGTAATAATTCTTTTTTGAGCAAATAAACATTTAGTGTTAAAATACTTGTTAATTAACCCATATCTGGGGGGGATTCATATTTTACCAGGTGTATTTTGCGCGTAAGTGAATACACCGAATATAACGTGAAATGGAAGCCGGCTCTCCGATTAACAATTCTTTTGATTTATTGTATATAGCTGTTTTCTATTACACCACCTGACACATACAATTTTACTGCATGTAGTATTCCCATACGGCCAACCGTCGAGATACTGACCAGATTCGACGTTTCTTAACTTCGGTGTTCATATGGAAACCAGTGTTTCAACGAGATGTTACCGTAAACCGGAATACGTAGGATAATCAAAATGTAATGTACATAAGGTTTATAAATATGGAGGTGCGTAAAACCAAATAATAAACTTGAAATATTCTGATAACATCATTCATATTGGTCAATTTCCTTTAACTAACGGGAAGAAGATAAAAAAAAAGAATCAGTTAAACCCATTGAATATATTGACTTTAACAATGGCCTTCTCCCCAGTGAGCGATACAAGGAAAACTATACTTTGGAGAGATAAAAAAAGATGATAAAAAAATTATAAAAATAAAAATAGTAAATGTAAATGGTATCTCTCAAGGGATCGATACTAAACCTGAGTTCGGATGCTACAGTACCTACACTAGCTAAGATGAAGAATACTATACTGAGGTTGGGGTTTCAAAGCGAATTTCGCTACCTCACTGCTACTTCTAGTCACAGAAAAGCCAGTTAAGTCTGGCTTCTTTCACACAAACAAAAGCTCACCCTATTCATATCACTGTACACGGGCGCCTAACAAGCTTGTCTCGCTAGATCACTTACGACTGAAATTTGATTTCGATCCTCACTAGATGTCCCATACATTCGGTCATTTGCCACATTTAAGCAAAGCTTAGAAAATAACCATATCACTTTGCACAAAAACACATTGTCATTTTGGGAAAAATAATGATTCTATTTTGATGGTTACTATTTTATTTTGATTGGGATTAGTCCCATTTTGAAAGTTATATGGTACAGTAAACTAAGATATCGTAAATTGCCTCTATTGTCTTTTGTCTGAGTTTTCGTTGATCCGTTTTTGAAACGTTTTCGCAAAACTTAATATAAAGTGCAACAGCGATATTCTAACGCACACAGAAATTGTGAACAGTATCTTCTAAAAGTTAAACATAGTATTAAGAAAAAAAGAAAATGTCTTTACAAAAACAAAGAGATGTGTGCTGAATTGCTTTGTGATAACAATCCAGCTATATGGCAATCAATTTTGGACAATCTTGTCAGAAATGTAATTATACAGAAGGATACTGAGAATGCCAAGAACGGGACAATATACTAATACGATGCACCGTACTTATTATTTGTGTTGTTTCTAAGATTTTTAACTGCAAGAATGCCAGACTGGAAAATCATAATAATGACAATGATAACGTTAGCCGTTTTCTTATAAGGAAACATTCGGCATTTATTGACCAAGAAGATTACCTTTGTCGGGCGAAATTTATAAGATCTTTTAATTAAAAAGCATTTCTAAAGAAAACAGGTTTCTTAACTCTACTATTAACGTTTTTCTATTATTGATGGTGTCTTGCTTCCTATGCTTTTGATCAAAATACCGTGAATGTTCAATATATTGACTGCGACAATATTCACACTTCTAGTTACATGTACAATCTATTTTTCTATTTTTGATTGTCCTCAAGTAATGTGGTTTCTGTCAGTTGCTACAATTCTTTTCCGATTCTGTAGCGCCAGCACATACGTTTAGAAAGAAAATGATCTTCGTTAGGGACCTACAAGACTCATCCGCACTAAACCATTTTAATCATTGATCTAAGAAAGTGGCTCTATACAGAAAACTGTTTTGGCACCATGCATGACCTCAAAATGAATGTCTCGACCTCATGAGGCTATTTAAGAAATGACTCCGGTTTTAAGGTTAATGTTTTGGTTTTGTATCAAACGGCGGTTTGGGGCGAAATATTTCCTAGCGCCACATTTTCAACGTTCATTTTCATTATCTCCTAAGCTAAATTTGTTATGTTATACATACGCCAAGGTATTTGAAGTGATTAGTATTTATTAATTCCTTATTCTGAATCGTTCTGATGGATTCAGGGCAGTTGCCACCCCTGTTTATATTCCAATCCCAAATCATATTTTCTGTTCTGAAAAGAATTATTTCAACTTATAATTGTTAGAATGCTTTTTTCCTGATAGTTCAAACAATGCAAGGATCAAGCTAGAGAGTTACGAGATTAGATTCGTTGTAATAGAGAGGGAAGCAGAAACCAAGTAATGCATATTATGAGGACGTATTTGATGACCCTAATTAAAATTATAGTTGTAAAGGAAACACCGCCTCGCGAATTTGTTCCACAAATTATGGCTCAAAGGAGGAATCAATTCTTTATAGAACTTACCCTTATCAGATTTTTGTGGTAAGAACCAGTTGCCCTCCTTAATATCATGAATGGGCTGATCAATTCATGATAAGTAGTCCTGGGTAATTATAAAAAAGACGAAAAATTCAGTGACATGGCTAACTGAGTAATGAACAGTACTATCACGACTGACTCTATCGAATTAAATGTTGTGTCTTTTCAGACTCCACATCACAATACAAATGAACCTGGAGGTAACTGGGATGGGTTGCCAGCGAGAAAATGGAATGGGGGGGTCTTGATGTGGATTTCAGTGTTGGGAAAACTAAGGAATCCAACTCCCCGGAACATTGCCCATAGTAATAGCGATAAAGTAGCTTGAGGCTAGTACCGCTTCGTCTGTCGGATAAGTTTTGAATTGTAAATATTAATTCATCACCCACAAGGCCGCGTAAGCTTTTCTTAACAGTGAGGATGGAAAATGAGTACTGGTCAGCACAAAACTAGATATGGCAGCAATACTCCACGGTAGAAGGTGTTGAGTTTTTTTTTCAAGATCATTTTTATATTGACTATGGATGCCTATGTCATCGGCATACCCAGAACATCAACAGCTTAGTAGCCTAAAAGTAAGGAAGAATGTTGTTTTCTATTGGTAGATAAGTTTGGTGGGATATGATGAGTACCAATCTCTTCACATCTATGCAACGAAAGTAGGAATAGATTAAATAAATGTGACTCTCATTTCACTCTTGTATTCCTAATAAACTTTAAAATTGCTTGCATTATTTGACTGTTGTCCTCATCTTCATTGCTATATTCACAACATTTCGGCCGTTATATGATTGAAAATTCGAACCGAACCCTTTATTTCGCCCACCGGATTAGATTGTTCTCGTTCCACGTAACATGTCTATTCTGGATATCTCAGTTATTTCCATTTGACTCAGTTCTGTCAGTAAATCTAATGCCTCAGCAATCGTTTTTTACAAGTGTTCATATTTCATTTTTTTCTGGTATTGAACTCACAACTTTTTTGGTCTAGTCAGTGGATCAAACCAACGTCTTTATCCACTACGCCATGTGTCCTTGAAGGCATCTGTGTATGAAATTTTTTTAGACTTATAAACCTAATGTCTCAGCAACCATTTTTACCAGTGCTCATATTGCATTTTCTTTTCTGTTAGTATTTCATTTTTTACCAGAGCTTATATTGCAATTTTTTGTTGTTTTTGTTACTCATTGCTTTATTCTGGCACTCCTTATTAATGGTTCCCATATGGTATTCATTTCTATGCTTAGTCGGATCAGGAGTTTTTTTGTGGACTAGCTTGATTCCTTAAGTTTTCGTATTTTCCAGTGATGTCCTCTGTTTATTATTTCAACCTCATCCCATCGGGCCGGGGGTGACCTACCTTTTTCCTCATTATATGGTCATCTACACCAGATGTTCTATTTCACCTCGTGTTACCACATGAAGAAGTCTGGGGCGTACAACGTTTGAAACGTTGGAAATATGACAATGAAGATGAAGATAAAAATCCAAGTAATATAAATAATTCAAGTAATCATAATACCTCAGAGATATAGACAAGCTTTGAAATGTTACAGTATCGTGGCTTTCTCCAGACGTGCACGACTTGGTGGACCTGTATAGTTCTTCTAATAGGTACGGATATTGAATAACGTCACAGCTTAGGAATCGTTTTCTATTTTATGAGAAGAATAGTCCCTATTCTAGAGTGTACGATCCTCACTATGTGTCGTGAAATATTCATTTTGATTATCACGCTGGGCAGAAATATAGCGATTTACTTTTTAAGCGACGTGTAAATTCTAACAACTATTATTTCCCTTTGTTAAAAATGATGATTTACCAACGAAGTATTGAGGGTCATGGCAGTTACGCAAGTTGATATTTACAAGCGCTTACATCCTTCGGACATGACCGATTGAAGTGTCATTCCTAGTAGAGAACAAATCGTTCAGCCTAAAGCAAGAGCAAACAACGGTTCTCATATTTCACTAATGTTCCCTTATGGCATGCAGAATCGGTCTTATTTGAAGAATTATTCCGATTTAATATATATATATATATATATATATATATATATATATATATATATATATATATATTAAGGGCTTTCGTGAAGAATTGTGTAGATGTGAGTTTAAAATATTATGAAACCACTCAAAATCTGGATGAACGTTTTATGCCTGAATATACTTTGTCCTCTCAGTCTTTTGTGGGGGGGATATTACTGAAAACTCAGTAAGAAATCTGGAATCTATTTGACAGTATATTTAGAGTGTAACGACTACAACTCTCTTATAAAATGATAGAAAATCAATATTATCAAATTTTGATAAATATCGTGGCTTGATGGATGTCGAATAAATGCTAATCTATAAAAATTAACTTTCCAAATATTTCCCTAATATTTATGAGCGGAACACTCACTGTACGTATTGCCACCATTTTATATTAGGTAAGAAAATGCTTTATACGCGATGTTCATATGCACATTAATGAAAATAATTTTTCTTTTGTATCACGTGCATTTAAAGCAAAATGATTTACTCGTTACGAAACCTATGTCGTTAGATATCTCTACGGAATAATGATTTCAGTGCTGATAAAAAAAAAAAAAATCAGGATTTGTTTCCGTGTGCATTGGTTTTCGTAATAGAATATTTTCACGTTTCTGATGAAGTTTTGTGCGATGTAATATTGTTGTTAATATAAAATAAATTTAATGTCAATGAATGCATTTCTTGAAATGTCTAATCGCTGAAACATTATAGCCTAGTGACGTCTATAGTTTGTGTGCGCAAATTATGTTATTCTGTGGTCGGACTGGGGCACAAGTACTTTGACTTACCGTCAGCTTCCGACAACATACAAACACACACACATACATATATATATATATATTTATATTGTGTATGTATTTATGAAATTTTCGACGGATCTTAAATGCTTTCAGCTCGAAAGTAAATTCTTTTGCATAGTCATTTAATAATATTTTGAAAAGTTCCAGTAAAACTGTATTTTTAACATGTACACACACACACACACACACATATATATATATATTTTATATATATATATATATATATATATATATATATATATATATATATATATATATATATATTACAAACAACAGGAATTAGGAATTCTCCATGATAATAATGATGACCATTTCACCTTATTTATGAATTAAAATTTTTAGGATCAAACCCATCTGGTTAACAAGAAAAATCAAAATGAATGTTTATATATATATATATATATATATATATATATATATATATATATATATATGTGTGTGTGTGTGTGTGTGTGTGTGTGTGTGTGTGTGTGTGTGGGCACGCGCGTGATTATTATTTTTTTTTAATTTCACCGTGATTAGTATTAATCCGATATGAGAAAAGATTTTATACAATTCAACCGGCTACGCGGTCAATGAATGTCAAATGTGTCCTTAAAGGGAAACGGTTAATATTTTCATCTGTGAGACTATTTTCCAGCATTCACTGCCATATTAGGAAAACTTCTATTACATATTCTTCAAATGATGGAAATTTCTGAAAATTGCTGACAACTTTTATAAAAGTTGACTTCGGATGCGATACAAAAATGTCGTCCTATTGAGTTTAACGGGAAAAAAACAAAACAAACAGTATCCAATGAGTTTTGTCCCAAATTGTTCCCTTGGGATATTTCAAACTTATGCCACAGTATTTTTCAAAGCTGTCTGCATAGTCCTATTTTGGAATTCCTAAAAAGGGTTGGGCTTGAGGATCTTGGAAAAACACACACTTCACACACACACGTACGCACATAATATATATATATATATATATATATATATATATATATATATATGAACATAATAAAATAGGCAGTATATATCTTATATTACAAAGAGTTAATCATACCTTGAATCAATTAGCAATATTAATATTAATAATATTATTAGTAGTATAATGCTTATAATTATGTCTACTAGCTAATGGATTTCGCCAATAATTGCATTAATATTGCTAATTGATTCAGTGTATGATTATCTCTTTGTAATATATATATATATATATATATATATATATATATATATATATATATATATATATATATATATATATATGCGCATTAGTTAAACACATATTAAGCAAGATATCTATTGTACTCGTAAATAATCTATAGCAAAATAAAGTGCACCTTTATTTATAATTGCTGCATGCATATTTATTGTTCTGTGTATGTTCTTTCAAGCAGATGCAAAAATTGCTACCTGTACATTTAAGAGTCTCAACATTATGCGTAAAAAGTAAATAATTCCATTTCAGGATGAGTTTAGATTTTTTTACCTGGTTTACTCAGTACGTAATCAGCTTTTGCTTCTGCTTTTCTGAATAAAAAAAAATCTCGAAGTTTCAGTTTCTTTTCTAAATTCATGAATATACATTACCAAGAATAAATTAGGAATGGGGAAATAATGTATGTTTACTCTTTACTTTTCAACTCCTTTCCAAATATTAGAATGTGTCATATTGAATCGTCCTTATTAATCCTAAAAATAAATTTTGCTCTCAGTGGCTCTACAAATAATTCTGTAGTTGTTTTAAATGCATAGAAAAATCAGTAAAAACACTTGCCCGTTATTTTTATAATCTACGATTGCTAGGAATTCATTCACCTCTATGCCTCAGAATGCTAAGAAAGAAACCATTTTCACCTATACAGATAATAGCGATGAACAAGAAAATAAAGTAATTCTTGATAATTTGAAAGAAAAAGCACAGGCACAGTTTAATTGTAATATCCTTTACGTATTACGGTTGGCCTTTATCAACTTCTAAATCTCCTTTTGCTGATCATTTTTTGAACGACTTTCTGATGCCCTGACCTTGTAGCACACCCTATTACGAGATGAGCGTACGTGTAACTAGTAATTTTCATTTAATTTCTTTAGGCTCATAACCGTCTATCGCCTCAAGGTCGCCCGGTCATATTCGTTTTATATTCGTTTCTTCAAGCGTCTTTATTATTTCATATTGGCGTCTTTATTATTATTCATAATACAAAGTTTTGAATATATACTAAGTTTATTTTATGTCATATTACCCTTGTCGATACCCATCGGAGTTTATGGCCACTGACCCAGTACACCGGGTATCGCCATTATGATTTCCGTAGTAACTTTACGAGTTAGAATTATTAAACACACGACAATCAATTTCTGAATTAGGACGTATTATTCTTCTACACTAGCTGCTAACCAAAGCTAGAGAGTCCAATCTGCTCTGCTATTAGTAACACGACTTAAGAGATGAGCTGGATAGAAGAGTTTATATTAATCCGGAATATCCAATCCTCTCACCGGAGTTGTCCTGCCAGGCTACAGCTTCCAAGATTCTGGTATTAACCGGAGTTAGAGTTATTACCTCAAGAGATTATACATATCTTCTTAGGCTTTATCTATAATCAAATGTCTTTCTACTTTTGTCCTGATATTATTTCTCTCTCTGTGCATGTTTTTCGTTAGTTGTAATTTAATATTATTGTAACCCTAGCGTCAGAAATGACACCAACTGTTAGAAGGTTTTACCAATGTGTTGCAATGAAACAAACAATTAAGGAATGTAATCACTCATTAATCTACGAACTTGTTTTCTTCACTTCCCACTACAGATGGGACATGAACTAAATAGATAAATACGCATTGATAATTATATTGTTCGATACTTTATTATTTTTTCCATTTATATTTACGGAAGTTTAAATACCTTACCATGGTTCTCTTGCCGTCGCTATGTCCTGTGAGTGTTTATAGAATATAAGCCAAAAAACACTGTAAGTAAAACATATCGACAGGAAGCTACACCAAACTTCACACTGATTTTTGCCTATACAGAGAAACAACATTTCCAATTTTAGTTTGCTATTTTTTTCTTATTCTTTTATAAGTCAATATCTTTCAGACTTCTTTCTTTTTACTCATGTTTTTCATATTTCACCTATCTTCTTTATCCTGTCATCGATTCGTTATACAAGTTACTCTATATTTCTCGATGTGTTTCTTGCGTTAAGTATGTCCTGTGTATATTAAATTCTCCAGGCTATCTTTCTGCATTAGACGTTTCATCTACCACCTTCAGATTTTAAGTATAATTTTTTTTGTAGTTCCCATATTTCATTATATTTCCTCCTCAGTCACATATATATTCATAGCATCCTTAGTGTTTGTCGGATGAGTCGCATCCCTGTCGATACCAGTCCCTTTTCATTTGTGAATAGATTGACCAGTATCCAATGTCAGAGAGGAGATTACATAACAATTAAGCAGTCTAGCACTATTTAATTCGTTTCAACGAAAGTTTCTTGTATCTTAATACATTGCGTAGTTTCTGTAAGGTGGCTTTCTCTAATCCTATGTATCTTCAAACGAGTTTCTTTATTAAATTATTACAAATGTTGTGCATTTATGAAACGAATTCTAATATGTAGAGAAAATGTGCGTCATGCATGACATCAAATACGACACTCGTATATTTGCTTTTTCTTTTTAAATCTTTAACAGCTTAGAACAATTCTGAATTAAAATCTAATAAATAATTATTTTAAAGCCAATAAGAAAACCAAGAGAATTTAATTCGGAATTCAAAGGAAAAAAAAATCAGTTGCTTTAGAAACGCCATTTAATTTTAGATTTATTGACCTATCAGAACAAATCCCAAAAGACAGCTTATGTGAGCCAACTAATCTGTATATAAAGATGTCTGTCTCCAGGTACAATCAGAATGGAGTCTGTTCGTTACTGTTAACGCACAAATCATGTAGTTAGTTTTCTGTATGTCTTTCGTTTTTTTTTTTTTTTTTTTTTTTTTTTTTTTGTAGATCACATTTTCGTCTGTCTCCTTTGATAACAACAATGTCTTTTTACCTGTGGATAAATATCAACAGTTTTCTAATATTGGGAAATAAGCAAGTTTTTCAACCACAAGAAAGACTTTCAATTTCGATATCACGTAAACTATTCTACGTCCCTCGGGCAAACAATGTTGAAAACAGTAGTAAAACGGAGACTTTTTAATGCTGATATTCCAGAGAATATTGTCTTGCCCTGCGTAAAAATACGAATAACCTGAGTCTTTTAAAAGTCTAGAAATTTGCATCAGTGTAAAATAAGTAACTACTTGTACCATATGATCCAGACCCTACTGTCAGTCAAAATAATCCTAACCTACTGTTTTACTGGCTGCTTCTTCTATCTCTTCAGCTTTTTACTTTCGTTCAATTCTTTCTAACTTTGTCTTTACACGGTTTAATCGATCGTAGATCTGCACATCTTGCAATCCTTTAATCTAATGACTTCCTTTTTTATTGTCATGGCCTTGTGGCTTACCTCACTTAACTTTGCTAAAAACACCGTTTATAGAGGGAACTGCATAAGATTAGATAAAGGCGTGCATTTATTTCGATAGCCTCCTTTGTATATTACAGCTTCTGGCTATAAGATGTAGTCGCCCGTGGTTAAAAATGACACTCTCTCTCTCTCTCTCTCTCTCTCTCTCTCTCTCTCTATCTATCTATCTATCTATCTATCTCACAGACATAAAAAAGCACATTCGAATTATAGCTAGTTTCATGTTTTTCTTTTCGTCACATTTAATTCTGTTGTGTAAATAGATTCATTGTCGTTTGTATTGTATTGTTTTGCGTTCCTTATTTTACACTGAACGCGCATCAAGTCTGCAACAATTATTGAGTGATGATTATTTCAGGTTATATGTTTCAACCGAAACATACGAGCAACCCCACGACAACTTCTTAAGAAAGATACTTACAATTTCTACAGTTTTTGAATTAGTGTTCCTTCTCCAAATCGGGCTGCCACCAAAAATTAGAGATTCCATCCTAATCTGTGTTGTTTCCAATATCAAAGAGAATGACTGCCAAGAACACCCATTCCAAATATCTATAGATAAATCCAGTAGATGTATGCCATGATTACCCAGCAACTAATAAAAATGGAAATTTTTGTGTTCATCTGAAAATTCTTTTTTTTGTTACTGTATAGTAAAATGCTATGGTTGTTCTGTACGGTTTAAATTTCAAGTTTGAAACCTCAGGGAAGGTAACTAAGTTTTCAATATCCATATGTTTGTTTTAAATGATTATAATGATATATATATATATATATATATATATATATATATATATATATATATATAATCAAGAAGAAAATGTTAAATATTAATTTCGGTTATAATTTATTTCGTGAAAATCTCTATGTATTCATGTCTTCAGACGGAAAGATTTTAAGGAATGGAAACACATCTCCCGGACTATATTTTCACCTTTCTCAAATGACATACTGATGTCCAATCTGAGGTCAGTATATCAAAATAGCTCAACACTCTCTATTTTTCTCACTCACTAAATAAGATAACAATATCTCTTGATTTTTACTCGGAGTAATTTTCCGTTTGTTTGTAGGTCATGAAGATTGAGATCTACTTTTTTTTTTTTAGATTTCTCATGAAATAAAAATTATTACGTATGTATTTTAAATGTTTCATATTCAATAATTAATTCGTCCTGTCTTTTGACATAGACCCCTCACTGGATGTATATCCTACTGAAATTTCATACGGATTACCATACTGTATCATTACTATTGTTATATATATATATATATATATATATATATATATATATATATATATATATATATATATATACATATATATATATATATATATATATATATATATATACTTTAAAATATCTGTGGGTAAGTAATCCAAGTAGATCCTATTAATATAAGATATTAAAACTGATCCACAAAAGACTGGTCAATATAAACTTATTATAGAGCATATAAGTGAATTACAATCAATGAACCCTGATCAAACTGCCCCATACAGATGGCCATTTCGTCCTAGGGGAAAAAAAAACTCATTGTACTTGTCAATGCAAATACATTTCTTAAAATAAATGGATTCCCACATTTATTTCAAATGAAATGAAAAGTGAAGGAAAGAAAGAAGGGAAAAAATGGAAAAAAAGTGGGTTTAAACAAACATTAAACAAACATATAAGGGATAAGGTAGTTATAAAGATATAGCGAGGTAAATTGACCAAAGTGGTTATGGTAGAATCAGTCTAGATAAAAACGACGCTGACTGAAATTTAATATCTCAAAACCTGTACAAAAAAGATGAAAAGTAAAAGAAGAAACATAAAAAAATGAGCATAAAGAATTCCAAAGAGGTGTTCAGAAGATTATAAAAGAGAAAGAAGAATGTAAAATTAATGTTATTATATAATTATAGTATAAAAGATTTCTGTGTTCATAAAAAGATATTAATATTAATCCCTTCAATACAATATCTTTAATTATACAGTAAAACACATAGTGAAAATTAAGTATGTAAATTATTAATGTTATGGGATTTTATCCATAATAATAATAATTGACTATTCCATACTTAATAAATACTGCGCCTCAGGAGTAGACAAGGAGTCAGTAGCTTAAGTCTTGAACGACAGATCGGTTGAAATCTCTGCTTTCGGGCGAGGAGGAACCCGAACGAGGCTACGCCGAAGGGCGGATTCTCTTTCGGGGAGGTAAAACGACCCTTAACCCGTTTATACGGGTTCAATGGGCATATTTTTGGCCGAGCCCACGGGCTCGGAGAGCCCACGTTAAAAACGCTTTGTGCCACATGACGCTCTCGTGGGTGGTGGGGGTGACTGAATATCGTCAGTAGTTCAAGTTGAGTCAAGAGTCAAGTCAGAGGCAGTCCGTAAACAGATTCGCGTTCAGACAATTACTGCAAGACATTGGAATAGTGATACTGGTCGAGACTACATTGTTCTCTCTACTAAACCTGATTGTTCATACTAACACTTCTACTTCTCTGTATATATTCCTGTTTGTAACATAGCTGTGTTATTCCATACCTGTGTTCGAGTACTTTATTGGTTCTACCTTGGACTATCACCGTGGTACAAGGAACCGGACTATAACAATTAATATACTAATTTCATTTAAATATAATAAACCTTAATATGTCAATACAATATTAATAGTATGCAAATATTAAATGTATAAATTAAATTATATCATAGCTATATTAATTATTAAAAATTTCTATAAAGGATTAAATTTAAATTCAATATATAAAAAAGTTAATTTAATGTTATAATAATGGTTAGTCACCAAAAAAACAAAGGGAAGACAGAAGAATATAAATGAATGAAATACCTAGTAAACACAGTAACATATATAGAAAGACAAATAAGAAGAGAGTTAACGGAGGAAAAACAATTAAATATAGTAGAAAATTTCACATGTAGAAAAAAATTTATATAGCGAGAAACATCTAAATAGAGAAAGAAATTCCGCATCTCGAAAAAAAATTCCACACAGACAATAAAAATCTACACATAGGAAAGATGGCGCAATAGAAAAATTCACATATAAAAAAAACTAAAAAAAAGAACTAAATGAAACTGAGAAGTGCGAGGTTGAAATAATATTATATCAGTTGAAATTTTTTGCTATGGCGACACTTGGTAACCAATTCCTTTTGTTTAGTAGAATAATTTGATTATTATATTTAATGATTGTAATTTTCTCCCCCAAACATAAATTGCATCTACCCTTAAAGCTATTTAGAGTCTGAACAGGACCTATAAATTCCCAGCCAGTTTGAAGGTTCAGATCTTTCTCCCTCAGTTCCCCAAAGTTTTGAGAAGAAATAGTTTGATGTTTCAGTCTTGGGTCGGTAAAAGTGTGTCTGTGTTTATAAAGTCATTTTTTTCCATTCCCTCGCAGAAACCTCAATATTAATATGGATGTTTGATCTATTTTCTTTAGGGTAAATGGTGGCTTGATAAATAACATTAGCTTCTCTACATTTGCCCTCGACTGGGCAAAGGTTGTTATTTTTACAATTATACGAGAAGTCTATACGAGAGTCTTGTTGATAACATTAAATTTCTTAAGGATATATTTGTCGTGGGAGTCAATTACTTTAAACATGTTCGTACATGAATAACTTATTTTAATAGATTTTCTATTAAAGATCTTCCCGAGAAGGTTGTTATTTTGAAAACGTTTGTTTATAATTTTCAGGAAAATTTGTCCAATATTAATTCTAGATAATCTACAGAAGGGGGTTGAACCAAACAATATTTCTTTTTTCTATGCTTGTGCGAACTACTACTCGTAAGTTCGCTCTGGTTGTTTATGGGGTGTAAGTAAGGTAGTTATGGGGTTTAAGTAAGGTAGTTATGGCTATTTATGGGGTGTAAGTAAGGTAGTTATGGTTATTTATGGGGTGTAAGTAAGGTAGTTATGGTTATTTATGGGGTGTAAGTAAGGTAGTTATGGTTATTTATGGGGTTTAATTAAAGTAGTTATGATTATTTATCGGGTGTACGTAAGGTAGTTATGGTTATTTATGGGGTGTAAGTAAGGTAGTTATGGTTATTTATGGGGTGTACGTAAGGTAGTTATGGTTATTTATGGGTTAAATAAGGTAGTTAAATTTATGGGGTGTAAGTAAGGTAGTTATGGTTATTTATGGGGTTTAATTAAAGTAGTTATGGTTATTTATCGGGTGTACGTAAGGTAGTTATGGTTATTTATGGGGTTTAAGTAAGGTAGTTATGGTTATTTATGGGGTGTAAGTAAGATAGTTATGGTTATTTATGGGGTGTAAGTAAGGTAGTTATGTTTATTTATGCGGTGTAAGTAAGGTAGTTATGGTTATTTATGGGGTTTAAGTAAGGTAGTTATGGTTACTTATAGGGTGTAAGTAAATTAGTTATTGTTATTTATGAGGTGTAAATAAGGTAGTTATGGTTATTTATGGGGTTTAATTAAAGTAGTTATGGTTATTTATGGGGTGAAAGTAAGGTAGTTATGGTTATTTATGGGGTGTAAGTAAGGTAGTTATGGTTATTTATGGGGTGTAAGTAAGGTAGTTTTATTAAAATTTCCACCTTTATTTTCGTCGGGGTATATATATATATATATATATATATATATATATATATATATATATATATATATATATATATATATATATATACTTTTTTTTTTAGATAAAAATATTTAAGTAAATGCTCTGTTTATAATAAACAGTATTAACAACATTTACCGGCCTGAATGTCCGAAATATTGTCATAGAAATTATACGCCCTCTGACAGGAATCGAAACTGTATCCTATACGAAATCGGTAAAAGCATGTCAGGCTATATGACGGTTCCGTATAGGATACAGATTTTCTTTTACAAGGCGTGGAAGAATTAGAAACAGAAACATTAACAATGGGGGTAAGAGAAAAGTGTTATCAGGGGGACAATAGATAGTGATTGGCGTTGTATTTAATTCACATGAAAGAGTAAGTTGGATGGAAAGCACAAATATGGAAGGCAGTTTCACAAGCAAGAAATGCTAGAAAGGAAAATATTAGTATAAAATTTACGACTATCTAGCCAGATCATCTCTAAGTTAATCAGTTCTGGACGCTAGTCTATTACTGACCATATATATATATATATATATATACTTTGCATCGAGCACTGTTTTTAACAGCAAATTTGTCTAATTGTTAGATTAAGCCTGGTGTCAAGATGGCTAAACATCTTATGAAAACTGAAGAATCAATCAGTTTAATGGGTCTTTAGATATTAAACATTTTGTGGGGATTGAAAATTCTCGTATTATAAGATTTGGAGAATTTTGCTGGTATATGATTAAATAAAGTTTTAAGTTATGGTATATCTGTGTGAAATATAAGGGATAACGCGTATATAGATATAAAAGTAGATACTGATATCAATACCTAACTTCTGGATTTTGCCTTCAATATCCACTTCTTTAATATTTACACACACACACACACACACTTCAATCCGTTCATATTCTAAGTTCCATTCGAACAGTTTCTCCCAAGAAATTCTGCTTTGTGGAATGGACTCCCGGCGGGTTGTTTTCATAATCTCTAGACTCTGGTTATCCAAGTCCATGGTCAACCGTTATATAATAAACTTTCTTTTTCCAGCATAACCTCATCAACTCTCACGTCTTGCTTTTTCATCCACTCATACAACTTCACATAGTTACACACTAACTTCTATGTCTCTTGTGTTTTTATGAGTATTAGTATAGAAAACAAAGAACAATTTCTATACTCATTGCTTTATTCTTCCCTCTTCCTGTTTCGTCTTTCTGCAATTTTATCTGTTTAAATAATCTTCGTTTAAAAGCTCCGTTTATTTTGTGGCCTAGATTTCCATCATTCCTTTCCCAATTTCTCAGTCTATATATTTTTTTTTATCGGAGTTATTTTCTAGTGTTTATTCACTTTAAAACTTTCCGCCATATTTGTTTGTTTTTTTTAAATTTAATTCTTCTTTTTTTATTTCTATCGTCGATAACCTTGTTCCTGTTTTTTACCAGCAGCGATTTTATGCATGTTTTTTTGTCACAGTCATCTCATCATTGTATTTATCCTGTGTCGTATAAGTACATTTCTCTTTTAAAATTCAGCTATTATGTCTTTGCGTGTTATTTCCCCTGTCATAGTTTTTCTACTTCTTTCCAATCGGATAAAGTGATCTTAATTTTTTTTTCACATTCTTTCTCGATTTCTTTTTTACTTTCTGTATATTTTTCTACTGTTAGTTCATTTTATTGATTTACTTTTTTCTTATTTGGTATCAAATGAACCATTTTCTTCAAATAAACTTTAATATTTTTTCCCGCTGCGTAGATATCCTACATCTCCCATCAGGATTTAATTATTTTAATGTATCTTTTTCTTCCTGTTTTTCTTATATTTATTCTTATATTCTTCAAAGTTTAACTCTTTGTTTTTCAATTCAGTTTATCATTCTCTTTTGTCCTTTATGATTTTTCTTCCTTGTTTTTCTCTCACCTGATATGAATATCGCTTTTATTATTATGAAGGTTCATTATCTTTTTGACTTGATTTACAAATGCGAAAAACATGCTTATATTTCCAAAAGATTTCTTCATGTTTGCCTTTTAGCAGCCGGCAAGCGCTAAATAATAACTGACTTGAAAATTTCAACTGTTCTTTTTGTGGGTCTAAGATATGTACAGATGTTTAAATATCTGGGAATTATTTTAACAAAAAAGTAAATAAAAAACGATACATACATTTGAACAGGCATTTGATTAGCAATAATAAGAACAAAGAAAATTTTGTATGAGAAAGAAAAACAGTGTGTTATGTTATGTTAGACAATCATCTCACAAATGAAGAGAAAAGTTGAGACAACATGTTCTACAGATTACTGCAGAAAATCTCATGGACTGAGGACGTAAGTGGTCTTAAGGAAAAATGTAAACATGAAGGGTACATATGCAGAAAATTAGAAAGAGAGAGCTGAAAATTCTTGAACATACAATGAGGTCTTGGGGAATATGAAACTCACAAGGTTTACCGAAGGCAATAAGGACATGGTATAGCGGGACACATACGTGACAAGTTTGCGGAATAGACGACGGTAAAAGGGAGTTGGTAAAAGGAAAAACATAGCTAAGGGAGAGCCATGATAAACCACGTCATGAAAAAAAAGTGGCACGTAGAATAATTATACTGTGGTTCTCCTAAAATTGTAAAAGAATAAAATATTTTCTTTTTTTTCTCAATCATGTGTCTTATTTGTGAATAAATCCATTTTGTTAAAAAAGAAAAGAAAAGAAAATACAATTCTAAAATTGTGAGTGAAGTTATGATTATTTACTTGGTGTAAAGGTAGTTATGGTTATTTATGGGGTGTAAGTAAAAGGTAGTTATAATTTATGGGGTGTTGTACGTAAAAAATGTTATGGTTATTTATGGGTGTAAATAAGGTAGTTATGGTTATTTATGGGGTGTAAGTAAAAGGTAGTTATGGTTATTTATGGGGTTTAATTAAAGTAGTTATTGTTTATTTATCGGGTGTACGTAAGGTAGTTATGGTTATTTATGGGGTTTAAGTAAGGTAGTTATGGTTATTTATGGGGTGTAAGTAAGTTATGGGGTTTAAGTAAGTAAATAGGTAGTTATGGTTATTTATGGGGTTTAAGTAAGGTAGTTATGGTTACTTATAGGGTAAGTAAGATCAAATTAGTTAATTTATGAGGTTAAAATAGGTAGTTATGGTTATTTATGGGGTTTAATTAAAGGACGGGGTGTAAGTAAGGTAGTTTATTAAAATTTCCACCTTTATTTTGATATATATATATATATATATATATATATATATATATATATATATATATATATATATATATATATATATATATATATATTTCTTTTTTTAGATAAAATATTTAAGTAAATGCTCTGTTTATAATAAATAGTATTAACAACATTTACCGTTGAATGTCCGAAATATTGTCATAGAAATTATACGCCCTCTGACAGGAATCGAAACTGTATCCTATACGAAATCGGTAAAGCATGTCATATGATTGTTCCGTATAGGATACAGATTTTCTTTACAAGGCGTGGAAGAATTAGAAACAGAAACATTAACAATGGGGTAAGAGAAAAGTATCAGGGGGGACAATATAGTGATTGGCGTTGTATTTAATTCACATGAAAGAGTAAGTTGGATGGAAAGCACAAATATGGAAGGCAGTTTCAAAGAAATGCTAGAAAGGAAAATATTAGTATAAAATTTACGACTACATCTAGCCAGATCATCTCTAAGTTAATCAGTTCTGGACGCTAGTCTATTACTGACCATATATATATATATATATATATATACTTTTGCATCGAGCACTGTTTTTTAACAGCAAATTTGTCTAATTGTTAGATTAAGCCTGGTGTCAAGATGGCTAAACATCTTATGTGAAAAACTGAAGAATCAATCAGTTTAATGGGTCTTTAGATATTAAACATTTTGTGGGATTGAAAATTCTCGTATTATAAGATTTGGAGAATTTTGCTGGTATATGATTAAATAAAGTTTTAAGTTATGGTATATCTGTGTGTGAAATATAAGGGATAACGCGTATATAGATATAAAAGTAGATACTGATATCAATACCTAACTTCTGGATTTTGCCTTCAATATCCACTTTAATATTTACACACACACACACACACACTTCAATCCGTTCATATTCTAAGTTCCATTCGAACAGTTTCTCCCCAAGAAATTCTGCTTTGTGGAATGGACTCCCGGCGGGTTGTTTTCATAATCTCTAGACTCTTGGTCTATCCAAGTCCATGGTCAACCGTTATATAATAAACTTTCTTTCCAGCATAACCTCATCAACTCTCACGTCTTGCTTTTTCATCCACTCATACAACTTCACATAGTTACACACTAACTTCTATGTCTCTTGTGTTTTTCACAGGATGAGTATTAGTATAGAAAACAAAGAACAATTTCTATACTCATTGCTTTATTCTTCCCTCTTCCCGTTTCGTCTTTCTGCAATTTTATCTGTTTAAATAATCTTCGTTTAAAAGCTCCGTTTATTTTGTGGCTAGATTTCCATCATTCCTTTCCCAATTTCTCAGTCTATATATTTTATTTTTATCGGAGTTATTTTCTAGTGTTTATTCACTCTTTAAAACTTTCCGCCATATTTGTTTGTTTTTTTTTAAATTTAATTCTTCTTTTTATTTCTATCGTCGATAACCTTGTTCCTGTTTTTACCAGCAGCGATTTTATGCATGTTTTTTTGTCACAGTCATCTCATCATTGTATTTATCCTGTGTCGTATAAGTACATTTCTCTTTCAAAATTCAGCTATTATGTCTTTGCGTGTTATTTCCCCTGTCATAGCTTTTCTACTTCTTTCCAATCGGATAAAGCATCTTAATTTTTTTTTTTACATTCTTTCTCGATTTCTTTTACTTTCTGTATATTTTTCTACTGTTAGTTCATTTTATTGATTTACTTTTTCTTATTTGGTATCAAATGAACCATTTTCTTCAAATAAACTTTAATATTTTTTCCCGCTGCGTAGATATCCTACATCTCCTATCAGGATTTAATTATTTTAATGTATCTTTTCTTCCTGTTTTTCTTATATTTATTCTTATATTCTTCAAAGTTTAACTCTTTGTTTTTCAATTCAGTTTATCATTCTCTTTTGTCCTTTTATGATTTTTTCTTCCTTGTTTTTCTCTCACCTGATATGAATATCGCTTTTATTATTATGAAGGTTCATTATCTTTTTGACTTGATTTACAAATGCGAAAAACATGCTTATATTTCCAAAAGATTTCTTCATGTTTGCCTTTTAGCAGCCGGCAAGCGCTAAATAATAACTGACTTGAAAATTTCAACTGTTCTTTTTTGTGGGTCTAAGATATGTACAGATGTTTAAATATCTGGGAATTATTTTAACAAAAAGTAAATAAAAAACGATACATACATTTGAACAGGCATTTGATTAGCAATAATAAGAACAAAGAAAAATTTTGTATGAGAAAGAAAACAGTGCCGAAATGTTATGTTATGTTAGACAATCATCTCACAAATGAAGAGAAAGTTGGAGACAACATGTTCTACAGATTACTGCAGAAAATCTCATGGACTGAGGACGTAAGCAGCGAAGTGGTCTTAAGGAAAATGTAAACATGAAGGGTACATATGCAGAAAATTAGAAAGAGAGAGCTGAAAATTCTTGAACATACAATGAGGTCTTGGGGAATATGAAACTCACAAGGTTTACCGAAGGCAATAAGGACATGGTAGCATAGCGGGACACATACGTGACAAGTTTGCGTGAATAGACGACGGTAAAGGGGAGTTGGTAAAAGGGAAAAACATAGCTAAGGGGAGAGCCATGATAAACCACGTCATGAAAAAAAAAGTGGCACGTAGAATAATTATACTGTGGTTCTCCTAAAATTGTAAAAGAATAAAATATTTTTCTTTTTTTTTTCTCAATCATGTGTCTTATTTGTGAATAAATCCATTTTGTTAAAAGAAAAAGAAAAGAAAATACAATTCTAAAATTGTGACTTATAAGTGAACAGAATGTTGACAAAACACTCAAGGAATATAGATAAAACATATAATTATTGGAAGGTTTTTTAATCCATTTTTTCTTATTACTATGAAACTGTTTTTTTTTAGTGGCTTCACTTGATTGAATTACTATCCCTATTTTTATTCTTATCAAATAGTAATATTAATAACAACCATACTAGAAATATTAATAACATACATAGGACTTCAAATTTCAGGCCTGTTGTTATTAAACTTCATGTTTAAAAAAAGTGACTCGATTACGTATAACGACTAAAATAACGTTTAGAATAATGATATACAAATAAATAAACACTAATTAAAATAGGCGCTTTCCAATATATTCACTGCAATAACAGGTGATTATGACTTATAAAGGCGTAACTTAATATGACAATTTATTTAGCCTTGCTTTATTGTGGCATAAAGCTGAATGTATGGAGCATCCAGTGAGGATCAGAATAACTACTCTGTCGTAATTGATCTACCAAAACAACGTCGAAATGCGCATGCACCAACGTAACATATATTGACAGCACTCTATATAACATTAACTATTACACTGCGACCACTTTAATCCAATGCTGTAGGACCCAAGTAACTGTCGGACTGCAGATATTCCGGGATAACAGAAATCAACCATAAAAAATCTATATAAACATGGTCTTGCCAATTTATTCCACATATATGTATATATTGCTGTGTTATCAAAATGAGAACAAAGCTTAAAACAGGAAATAAGACAAACATCAATGCTTTTAAAAAGGGATTTTTTGTTCAATGCAATACACAGTATTACATGTTGTGTAGCTTTGTATTGCATCGCTGTTCCCAACTGCCAATGCGACAATGGCAAACTATGGAACATTTTATAGTTTGCACCGATCGTGAAGAGCCCTCAACATTTGACGACCTTGAAACCTTAACAACCAAGTCGAGACTCTGTATGCAACATTGGATGGTTTTGGTGTAGCGACTGAATAACAAGAAGAATGCAATACAAAGGATAAACATAAGACAAAAGTAAATAAAAGAAAATAATATATACTTACTAACATCAATGGATAAATATACAGCTATAATAAAAAAAATGATATAAACCGTATTATCAAAACACTTTATTGCTGCCGGTTGCTGCGGAAGTTTAAACAACGTTCGGCGATGCACTCGTAGCAAATCAATAAACTAATAATGACTATTTTTTTTTTAAGTTGCCGGATCATGAGAGTTACTGGTCCACCTATTTAATAATTAGGACTGTATAAAAAAAAATAAAGCAATCTAAGAATGGAATAATTTAGAATGAGTCAGACATATTACGAAATATCAGGCAAACTTGGAAGACTTATTTTTTAAATAAATTATTTGGATAATGGTTTTGCTCTGTTTCAGATTGGAGTAATAAGACTGTCACACTAAAGAGTCTTTCAAAAATACTCTGAATATAGAAATAATCAGACATCCATCAAAATGTTTATATAAGAAGATATGTTAATTCACAAGTTGGTCCTTTAACGAACATTATTATATCTAGATTCTCACTGCCTTTATTGCAGATCCATTTATGAAATAAATCGTTTTCCTCAAATTTACATTTACGGAAATCACGCATTAAAAGACGGAACAGTCTCTCTCTATAATATACACACAAAGAGATAGATACAGAAAGAATGACGCGGACAGACATACGCACTCATTTCTCTGTGTGTGAATATATGTAAGATGTCTATTACGGATATTCAAGCCCATTGGTCTGACTATTTTCCGAACATAGTGAGTTTGACTAACACTTATGAAAAAGTAATTTTGTTGTTATATCTGTCCAAGAGCGACTTCCAGTGATATTCAAACTTAGATTGAAATGATGAAAATTGAAGCGTGCCAAGGTAGTGCCCACATTTCAATACGACAGATTCCTGAATGACGAGAAATATTTGGACAGTGTTAAAAAGCTGATAACAAAATGAGAATAAACTTTAACAGGACGCATTAAAAGTAACATCAGTATCATTCCAAAGGAAATCAGACAAAGAAAAAGTGAATGGATGACAGATAAAAAGGAGACAAACATGTCATGTAAGGCACAGAATACAGGACACTGCATCCAGGAAACTAAAAAGAAGAATCAAAAGTGCTAAATAGAATAATAAAAATGTGTTAAAATTGAAACAATGTTTATTATAGATGAAGCAGATAGAACATAAGATATAGGAGAACTAAAAGGACAAACTGCATGCTCATCAACAGGATACATAAAATACAATGACGAGGAATTGGTATTAGAGAAAGGAAAATACTTCAGACATGGACAGAATGCACCGGAGAACACTTGAACGAAAAAAGAGGACAGCCATCAATACACAGAAATATTGAAAGACCAGAAATATTAAAATCTGAAGTGGAATCAGTACTGGCCAAACTGAACAGAAACAAAGCGACAGGGCCAGGCGGAATTATAACAGAGATGCTAGAAACCATAGAATATTTCTTCATAGACAATATTAGAACCGTAATAAACGAAATATACAACAGTGACCACATACCGGAAGACCTAAATAAATCCATTTCCATATCACTGACCATGAAGCCATGTGCATTCGAATGGGTTCTGCTCGAACAATCAACCTAATGAATCATATAATAAAATTTTCATCCAAATTCTGAAGAATACAGCGCAGCGCACAGGAGAATCAAGCCGCATAGAGGACAAGAACAGTGCGAATTAATTAAAGACACTCGGATAAGATATGCTGTATTTACATTCAGAATTACATCAGAAGGTGCAACATAAATGCAAGTTAGCTTACATTTTCTAGATTATGCAGAAGTGTTTGATAAATTAAGTTACAAAGGACTGTTCAAGCATGGATATTAGAATAAGCCAGAGCCTATACCGGCAGCCAGCCGCCAACATACGGATAGAAAATATAAAGATAGCAAAGGTAGCACAAGAATGTAAGATTTCACACTGTTTACATTGTTCGAACTATCATTCTCATCTTTGTTGCCAGATTTATCACAACGTTTCGGCCGTTGTACGCTCCAGCCTTCTTCAGGGGATTGGAATGTTGCTTTATTTCACTCGCTGGGGTAGACTGTTCTCGTTCCGCGTGCCATGTCTAATGGATGTCAGTTATCAGTTATCTCCTGTTAATTCCTCTCTCCAAGTTCTTCAACGCCTTAACAAATTACTGAACTCACACTATTTGGGTCTTGTTACTGGATCAAACGTCTTTATCCACTGCACCATGTGTCCTTGTACATTGTTTACCTGTCTTCATATTGCAAATTTCGTTGTTACTATTGCTTTTCTCTCGCACTCCATATTACTGGTTCCCATATTGTATTAATTTCTGTGCTCAGGAGATTTTTGTGACTTAGCATATGTGCTGATTCCTTAAGTTTACGTATTTTCCAATGATTTTCTTTGTCTATGATTTTAACCTTATCCCACAGAGGGCGATGATTTCACTTTTATTTTCATATGTGGTTAGACACGCTAGATTTTTCCACTTCCCCTCGTGTTACATCTTTTTGGTGTTATTGAAGCCTTATCTTAAGGGACCGGCCTGTCTCCCCTTTTTATTCCTTTTCGCAGCGGAACGGGATGGCGTACACACAGTTTTTAGACATGTTCTCCTGTATGGGGGAGTCTTACTCGGGAGATGTATCTGCGAAGTGTCGTCTAGCTTTTGAAGGTTATACTCTTGCTAAAATAATAATAAAATAAAGCAACAAAGATAAGGATGATAGTCTGAACAATGTAAATAGTGTACATAATACCTCATCTCAGAAATATAGACAGTGAGATTTCACTTATTCAACTATATAGTTACGCGATTGTATGAAAACTAGAAATCTACCACTATTGTAGTATATATCAATATTAGCGTCCACTATCTTAAAACCATAAGATATGTAGATGATAGCAGACAACGAAGATATGTAGATGATAGCAGACAACGAAGATATGTAGATGATAGCAGACAACGAAGATATGTAGATGATAGCAGACAACGAAGATATGTTGATGATAGCAGACAACGAAGATATGTAGATGATAGCAGACAACGAAGATATGTAGACGATAGCAGACAACGAAGATATGTAGACGATAGCAGACAACGAAGATATGTTGATGATAGCAGACAACGAAGATATGTAGATGATAGCAGACAACGAAGATATGTAGATGATAGCAGACAACGAAGATATGTAGATGATAGCAGACAACGAAGATATGTAGATGATAGCAGACAACGAAGATATGTAGACGATAGCAGACAACGAAGATATGTAGACGATAGCAGACAACGAAGATATGTTGATGATATGTAGATGATAGCAGACAACGAAGATATGTTGATAGCAGACAACGAAGATATGTAGATGATAGCAGACAACGAAGATATGTAGATGATAGCAGACAACGAAGATATGTAGATGATAGCAGACAACGAAGATATTTTAGCAGACAACGAAGATATGGATGATAGCAGACAACGAAGATATGTTGACAACGAAGATATAGATGATAGCAGACAACGAAGATATGTAGATGATAGGACAACGAAGATGTAGATGATAGCAGACAACGAAGATTGTTGATGATAGCAGACAACGAAGATATAGATGATAGCAGACTGTAGATGATAGCAGACAACGAAGATATGTAGATGATAGCAGACAACGAAGATATGTAGATGATAGCAGACAACGAAGATATGTAGATGATAGCAGACAACGAAGATATGTAGATGATAGCAGACAACGAAGATATGTAGATGATAGCAGACACAGAAAAAAACTACAAGAACTTCTAGAGAAGGTATTGAACGTATGCAAGAAAAAGGACTAAACGTAATTACAGGAAGGTAGAATGCATGGTTGTCAGCAAAAGGATCAGCGCAGCATGCAATTACAAATTGGGGATACCAAAAACAAGCAAGTAGAACAATTTAAATATCAGGTTTGGCGCCTTCCAAAAGCTAAGCAGAGTATTAAGAAAGAGTCAGAAACAAAGAAAAGTGTACTGATAATATTACGTAATATCAGTGGCTGTGAATGCTAGACACTCTTCTCAGTGCACTATTTATATTATTCGGACTATTTTCCTCATCTTTGTTGCCATATTGATATCATGGTTGGAATGTCAAACTGAACCCTTTATATCGCTCGCTGGAGTAGACTGTTCTCCACTGCCTTAACCAGGTGTTGAAACCACAGATCTTTGGGTCCTGTCACTGGATCTAACCAACGCCTATAACTACTGTGCCATCTGTCCTTAAAGACACCTGTGTATGAATTTCTGCGACTTATAAACTTAATGTTTTCAGCAACCATTTTTTTACCAGTGCTCATATTGCAATTTTTGCTGTTATCATTGCATGTTTTATACCAGAAGCTCATATTGCAATTTTATTTGTTATTATTGCTTTTCTCTCGCACTCCTTAATACTGGTTCCCATATTTTATTCATTTTTATGCTTGGTTGGCTCAGGAGATTTTTGTGGCCTAGCATATGTGCTGGTTTCTTAAGTTTGCGAATTTCCCAATGATCTTCTTTGTCTATGATTTCAGCCTGATCCCACAGAGGGCGGTGATCTCCCCTCTCTCTGCATATGTGTTCAGCCATGCCTGATTTTATCGATTACCCTCCTGTTACAGCTTTTTGGTGTTCTTGAAGCCTTAACTTAAGGAAGCGGACTGTCTCCCCTTTGTATTTCTTTCCGCAGCTGCACGGGGAGAAAATTATGAGGAAAAACGGTTCGAAAAATTAGATACTCACAGGGCAGATTGAAAGAAAGCGAGACAGAGGACAACAACATATAAACGAGGTGGAGGAGTTAGATGGCAGAACAGGGTTTAGGAGAGATAACAAAATATCTAAATTTATGAAGAGATGCAAAAGACAGGAAATGGTGGAGGGTCACGATCGCCAAATCTATGTAAGCATAGAACTCATCCTCAAGTAATAAGATATCAGGTTTGTTGCCGCGTTTCCGACCGCTATTCTTGGTAGAGCGCAAAAAAGAACGAGCCAAGCAGTGATTTCCTGAGGCGGTGATTTTATATTCACTTCTTGGCACTTTCGACAATCTTTGACAAACACATTGCTATTTCCTTCATTCACAGTAGCTAATTTTTTTCCTAACAGCTTTGGATCCTCTGTTTTCCCCTCAGGCTCTCAACGCAGAAGAATATACATATTACACATCATAGCGAAGGTAAGGTCAGTAACAGCAAAGGTGGCTACTGAAGCGAAATGGAACATGTCGGGTAACAAACCTTTCCCTGTCAGTTTAGTGAAGTTGCGGCAAATCTGCCTATATTTTTCTGTTTCTTGATTTTTTTTTTAGTTTCTGTATTTTTATTATTATCTTTCTTGTTAACCATAACATATTCTCGATTTCGCTATTTTTTATACTCATATTTTGCATATTTTCTGTTTTATTACTGTTTTTTGGGGGGGTTTTAACTAGAATTTTTTAGCGTTATTTTTTCCACGCTGTTTTTTCTTTCTTTTTTATTATCTTTTATATCCAATTATGTTTACGCCTTCGCTGTTTTCGTTCTTCAATTTTGTATCTCCGTTTGTTTTTTTTTTTTTTTGTTTTTTTATTTTAATTTTTTGTTATTTTTCCTGTTCGTTGTTCATTGTGTTCTTTTTTTTTACAATTTTTTAAATCGATCCTTTTTTTTATTTATTTCTTCCTGAATAACTTTTTAGCCTTCTTTTTTCACTTCATCTGCTTCATTCCTTCTTTTATTTTCTGTTTTTAATATTTCGTTTTTTATTCTATGCTCACTTGTTTTCCTTTTTCATCGGTTTACCTTATTTTCTTCCTCTTTATTTGGCATTTCGTTTGTGCATTTTAATTCATGCCTCTTATTTTTCTGTGTTTTATTTCATATTCATTTTTTTCTCTATTTCTTCGTCAGTGTTTTAATATACTATAACGATAACAACTACTACGATTACTACTCCTAATAATAATAATAATAATAATAATAGTAATAAATATATAATGTGATCGCAATATCGCTTAGATAGAATTCCGGAAGTTGTGCAAATACAAAGTTCTGAAAATAGATGTGTAAAAAACATGTCGCATCTTAGAGAGACTACTATCACTGTAGAAGTAATGGCACTTGGCCTGATTAAAAAACAAACTGATAGTTTTATGTACAAGATATCTGGAAAACCTTCTTTGTGAGAAGTCCAAAATGATATTATTGATTGCCACCATCCGTGTACTTCGGAAAGCTTTGCCGATATAGACAGATATGGCCAATGATTTTATGCATTTTTTTTCTTGACGAGTGTTTTTCTGAAGTTAACAAAGTCATAACCCATTTATTGCCCCAGATGCTTTGTTTCGCACTCGGTAAGTAACGTAACATAGAAAAAAAATTAAAGTAAACTTTTGCTCAATTATAATAGTTATATGAATATCATAATTAATTATAATAAAAGTTATATTAATAATCTTTTATAACAAAAACATTATTATTATTATTATGGTTACAATTACTATTGCAAACGTTCTGTTTTTCGCGCCACTAGTGTCTGTTTATAATGGAGACTGAATTTGACAGAAAGTTTACAGAACACTTTGATCTTATATGCAAAATGTAAATATAGTACATATATTATCTCAGGGAAAAAAACAGATAGGATTCTGGCCAGAAAGAGGAACTTATTCCAGCACAGAAGAGGCTAATGTTGAAAATCGTGACAAGCAGATCAATTCTCTAGATTTCCCAGTGAAAATGATTCAAATTTCAGCCGAGACCATTACGTTCGCTTTACCAGACACACGCTTGAGAAGGTTTTGCATCTAGTTGTTGACTATTTCTTCTTCCCTCAGGTTCCACCCAGAACGATTGAAGCAGACGGGGAACTGACGATGATGATTATGATTAAAGTACCAGAGGTACTGAAATCAGCTTAATAACGAATATATTTAGAACTTGTAAGGAAGACCGGATTTCTTATTTTAATTTCTACTATTAATACAAAATTTTAGACTCGGTTGTTTACATAATGCCCTTATACATATATGTTAATTAGGGACCGAATTATTTAGGTAAAATAGTCGTAAATAGTGTCGTAATAATATAGTTTAAATAGTGTTAAGAAGTACTATAATAATGTTTCTGGGACAATAGCCAGACGGGAAGTGCCTGGTGGGATGACTGTTCAAATGACCAGAGCCAGATTGATAAGGACAATTACCCGAAAGAAAATGCCCGATAGAGAGAACTGTCCGATGGGAAAATGCCTTTTGTTGTTTTTTTTTTTTATATATGTAGCATATTTAGATATTTTTGATGTTATTCGAAAGGGAAATTATGGGTAATATGTAACTGTTCCATCCCACTTCTCATGGAGATGAAGACACTGCTGAGTTGAAGCTTACTATTTGTCCGATGAAAGACATTTTTGACATCGAAAAATTATTCCATGAGTCTGAAAGAGTTGGTTAGTTTAATATATAAATAAAACATTCTTATTATTATAACTGTTTGCATTATTTATATTATTGTTAACATTATTATTATTACTGGATTATTATTATTATTATTATTATTGTAACAAAAAGCAGGGAAATCATAAAGAGTATATCAAAGGCTTAAAGGTATTGAAACTTAATTTCAGTATGTTAAACAATTGCCAGTGAAGATCAGATGTCAACAATCAAAATTTATTTCTGACTTTAAAAAAATTGGTTGTATTTTTCAATGTGTAACACGAGGAAAACTGCTATTGCACTGAAATTGTAATACGCTACTTAACCCTTTCGAATGAGAGCAACAATAAGTGTCTATACACACATTTCCTCAAGGACACATGGCACAGTGGATAAAGGCGTAGGTTAGATCCAGTGACAGGACCCAAAAGTGTGAGTTCGATACCCGGTTAAGGCAGTGGAGAACTTAGAGAAGGGAATTAACAGGAGATAAGTGACATCCATTAAACATAGCACGTGGAACTAGAACAGTCTACCACAGCGAGCGAAATAAAGGGCTCAGTTCGACCGAAACGTTGTAATAAATATGGCAACAAAGATGAGGAAAATAGTCTGAATAATGTAAATAGTGAACAGTAAAAATATCTAAATATTACACACAACAGGCATTTTTCAATCGAGTAGTTGTCCTTATCGGGCATTTTCACGTAAGGCAATTATCCTAATCGGGGTCAATCGGGTAGTTACACGTCGGGTAGATGTCCGTCGGGCACTCGGCCATCGGGATCATGTCATTCGGGCAGTTGTCCGGATAGCCGCAATTGTATAGATCAAATACATTTCAGTCAGTTAAATGAAATACTTGATAAACGCTTGAACGAAATGCACTGTTGTAAGAAAAAGGGACAACCTAAGATTTATGTTACATATTGGGGATGTAAACATCAAGCAGGATTCGAAATTCGAATAGCTTTGTTACATATTTGCAAACGATGAAATGAGTAATACAGACATCCTAAGACAAATAGAAAGAGTGAAAGCTGTCATTCGGGAACTGAGCAAGGTATTACGGAATCGAAAGATGAACTTAGAAATAAAGAACAGCGTGCTGGGAGTTGCTCTAGTGTCTGATTACTTATATGGCGGTCGATGCTGAAATATTTCCACTCAAATAGCAAAAAAAAAAACTTACAGTGTCGGCAGTGGCTTCATCACCTTCCCTCCAAAAATAAAAAAAAATGAGAAAATCATGAACAAATTTTTTTAGAAATGAGAAACATGTCAGGGCAAGTGGGAACTTCGAAAAACTGATGTTAACATTTGGAAAGAAACGGCTTAAGGAATTTGGTCGTATAATGAGAAAAGAACGTTTGGAGAATTTAACACTCAGAGGGTACACTGAATGGAAGTTGAAGTAGTAGAAAACAGCGATTCATAAGATTTTCCTGTAGTAGGTTGCCATTTTTTTCTGCTATAGACTGGTTTCAACAAGGTTATAAAACAAAGTCTGTCATGCTATTTAACCCCTATCCGGAAGCAGAAGAGCTGGATTCGTACCTTTACCAAGGGTATTGACATGTAAATGAATGTAACGTACTCGACTGGAATTCGAACCGGGATCTCCGAGCAGAAATCCATTAGACCATGACGCAGATCCAATAGTGACAGTATTGTGTTGATCCATGCATCCAATATTCTTTCGTGGATAATAACATGAATATTTCTATACTATGGATTTAGGATCAAAAATTAGAATTTTCCACATTCTCTCAAATAAGTCAGTTATGTGCCATGCGTGATACACGCATAGGCAATCATGTATATAATTTGATACATGACTGATGAGGCAGATTTTTCCCGCAGTAGGTTGCCATTTCTTTCTGCGGTAGACCAGTTGTCATCCAATGCTATAGAACACAGTCATTCCTGCTATTTACCTATAGCTGACGGGAGAAGAAGATTCATACCTTTCCCAAGGGTATTAGCACGTAGGTGAATGTAATGGATTCGAATTCAGCTCTCCGATTCCTCAATCCGAGCCGCTAGTCATTACCACAACATTCTCACTAATAACTCTCATGCTCTCTTTCCCCTAATTTATGCCATGTGCCTTCTGAACGTGGACTATCATAGCCTTCCTCATCTTCCTATCCTTTGTTCCTCTTAATAACACATGTGGTTTCCAACTCTCCTTGCGTGTTTTTCTTTACCATCTCTTTCCTCGTATCTAAATATTTTATTCTTCTTCTTATTCTTCTTATTATTATTATTATTATTCTTATTATTCTTATTCTTCTAATTCTTATTCTTCTTTTTCTTATTATTATTCTTAATCTTATTCTTGTTCTTCTTCTTCTTCTTCTTCTTCTTATTATTATTATTATTATTATTATTATTATTATTATTATTCTTCTTGTTCTTCTTCTTATTCTTCTTCTTATTATTTCTTCTTCTTCTTATTATTATTATTCTTATTCTTCTTTCTTATTATTATTATTATTCTTCTTCTTCTTATTATTATTATTATTATTAATTCTTATTCTTCTTTTTCTTATTATTATTCTTAATCTTATTCTTCTTATTCTTCTTATTATTATTATTTCTTCTTATTCTTATTATTCTTCTTCTTATTCTTATTATTATTATTCTTCTTATTCTTATTCTTATTCTTATTATTCTTATTATTATTCTTATTCTTATTCTTATTATTGTTCTTCTTCTTATTCTTCTTATTCTTATTATTCTTATTATTCTTCTTCTTATTCTTCTTCTTATTATTACTGTTCTTCTTCTTCTTCTTCTTCTTCTTATTCTTCTTCTTCTTCTTCTTCTTCTTCTTCTTCTTCTTCTTCTTCTTCTTCTTCTTATTATTATTATTATTATTATTATTCTTCTCTTTTCTTCTTCTTCTTCTTATTATTATTATTATTCTTATTCTTATTTTATTATTCGTATTATTATTATTATTATTATTCTTATTATTATTCTTATTATTTTATTATTCGTATTATTATTATTATTATTTTTTTATTTTTATTATTCTTATTATTATTCTTCTTCTTCTTCTTATTATTATTATTCTTATTATTCTTATTCTTATTCTTTTTCTTCTTCTTCTTATTATTGTTATTATTATTATTATTCTATTGAGTATACCCTCTGCGTGTTTAATTATCTTCGCTTTCTTTTCCTATTATATGATCCAGAATCCTTAAGCCATTTCTTTCCAACTGTTAGCACCAGTTTTTCAAAGCTCCCTCTTATCCTGAAAAGTTTCTTTTTTTACTAACAACCTCTGTTTACGATGCTCACAATTTTCTTTGGCATAAACACATCGTCGACACTATAAGAATATATGCTAGCATCCACCGCTATAGAAGTTATCAAACATTAGATAGACGTCCAGCTCGGTTTTCTTTCATTCTAAGATCATCCTTCAATTTCATAATACCTTGTTCAGTTTTGAATATCAGATTTCACTCCCTATACCTATATCTCTTTAGATTTCCGTGTCACTCATTTAATCGTTTGCAAATAGTTGACAAAAATATTTCATTTTCGAATCCTGCTTGATATTTACACCACCGATACGTAAGATTAACCTTTGTCATTTTTTTTTTGTTCCACCAAACCATCTTCTTACAATAAATAGTCTATTTTTATAATTCTTCCGATGTCCTTTCTACTAAATTGCCCCTCAACACGTGTATTATAGTCGTATTAGAATCAGTTCCTTATAAATAAGAATTACAATGGTATTTAAATTTCAATCGATTTTCAATGTCTTCAGATACGTAACTTAAACCAAATGTTATTCTTTTTTGCTTTTTTAACTTTTTATGTGGAGGTTTAACTTGTAAAAGGCTCGCGGGGAACTCAAGGTAGAGTGTAACAGAGTAGTAGGTAGTTTATGTGGACAGAAGAACCCTTGACATGAAAAGATTAAGATTGTAGTGATCGAGGAAACATACTCTTGGATGTCAGTTCGACTGAGAAGTGGCTCGCAGGAAGAAACGGTTCGAGTAGACCTTACTTTTCACCAATGAATTGCGAAGAGAATGATGCTAGTTTGCTAAAATACGAGTGTCATGGCGGGTCATAGCCGTGACGGATAGAATTGGCAGAGCGAAGGAATGCGGTTCGTCCGAGCTTAGAAGTAGCGATAGACTAGTAAGAGGCTTGTCACATTACATCTGTGAGAGAGGCGTTACTAGATGGAAAATAACTTGTCACCCACAGGGACGTGGAAACTTTTTGAACTCTGTCGAAACTAGAAAGTGAGTACTGGACAGCGACTACCCAAATATCACAAGAGTACTCTATTTTAGGTCTAAACTGGTTCTTGTAAAGGTAAAGGATAGCACGATGAGTCAAGTAATTACTGGAACGTTACAGGAGACCGACTATTTTTCCTGCCTCTGGATCGTATATACGGGTTCCACTTGAGGTCGGGTTGAAGTGTAAGGCCTAAGTCTCTCACGTCATGGAAGCTACCCGAGTGGATATTTCTGCCTCATGAGTGGTGGTTGTTCTGGGCCCGATCGGCTTTCATGGAATGTAACTAGTTTGTTTCACGAGGCATTGAATGTAACCAGACAGTTTTTCCTCAGTGTGATTTCAGAGCGAGATCGGAGGGGAGATCAGTTGCTAATCTCCGGTCATGACGAGTTTGGGAGGTGCATCCATACATCGTCGTATCATCGGAATTTTGCATCTTGCAGTAGGCGTTCCGTTTTCTCATAATGTCTTTTTTCGAAGTCCTTACGATTTTTCATCTGAATTGACCAACAACTCGAGTCAGCATAGCGTACAATTTTAGGTTCTTCTGATTAAAGAACTATATATGTCATATAGTCATAGAACCCCTTCCTAAGATCAATGGTGCAAAATGGTTTTGAATGAATAAAGCCTGAGGGTCTTGGAGGAGATCACCCCTTCTTTCGACACTGTTGACTGATGCTACAGACTCACAAACAAAGAATCGGAACATCTAATAGAAACCATATCACTTGAGGACAACCAACCTCAGGAAGAACTAAAAGGATATGGCACGTTACTCGAAGTGAAAAATAATGGCAAAATGATTATCCCACACAACTTCAAATAGAAGGTTCGGTAGGAAACTCCCATCGATATGGAAAGAGTGATAAAAGCTACTGAACTTGAGACATCTGTTTTCCTAAGAAAGTGATTTAAGAGAAATATTTTACAAATTTCAAGTGAATACAGTACTGACTGCTCGGATAGTGAATGTCAAATGTTTCCTTATAGAGAAACTGTTAATATCATTACCATTAGAATCAGATGGTTTGTTTGGTTAGCCGCATATCAAATCCTTATGGGTCATTTAATATCGAAATTTAATATCGAATACTGCTCTTTATCGTGAATTGCTGTCGACGAACATTCTACAATTTGTGAAAATTATGTTCATAAAGGTATTTTTTTTTGTGTTCTACTTTTCGGAAAAAAAATAATAATACCAAATAAGCGTACATTGGACATGAAAAGCGTCATTTTATGTGAAGGAAATAAGAATTTTGACGCAAGTCCTATAGAAGATCTAAGAGATGAATCAGTTTCAAATCTCTGCAAGGTCGTTTTATCAAGTGACTTTCTGATGTTTTCGGTTTGGAGAGGCGATGTCGGCAAGCGGCACATTTGGAAGATAACTGCAAACCATAACACGTTTTAACCTAAGACATATAATCAAAGATAGGTTGACGAAATTGCCCGAAGCACTTCGATGTTTGTGTAGGGAAGATGGTACAGTCCATACTGATACAGGTTTGTAGTGTACTGGCGTTGTTCAAACTGCTCATCACGCCAAATGATTTACTCACTCTTAGAAACTGTAAGTGCTCAGCATAGTAGCAATATAATTCACAGGTGGGCTTTGGCAGATGAGAAAACACAAATGTGCATGAGCAGGCGTCTTCAACAGAGTCTGGCTATCCATCCGAGCAGACGGGTGTGCCAGTAGACAGGCATGCTGTTCGTCGGTTGATCACTTTAGAAAATTTGACGGCTGCTGCTAAGCACTTTGAAATGAATAGAGCACTCTGACAGCTGAGAAATGCTTATATCACGTATATAATGCATTAAAATTCTTTTTCACAGATAGCCTAGGAAGAGTCTGCGTCCGATTGTCAAATCGGTCGTGTTTCAGTCCCGACTGGAAGCAATCGCGTGTCTAGCCAAAATGAAAACCTGTGATACAGCAAAACATTCAGATTGCGGATGACTATATATATATATATATATATATATATATATATATATATATATATATATATGTGTGTGTGTGTGTGTGTGTGTTTCTGCGTGTGTGTACGTGCGTGTGTGTGTATGCATGTCTGTGTATGTGTGTGCATGTCTGTGTATATGTGTGTGTAGATGTCTGCTTGCGTGTATGTGTAAATAGCTTTATTAAGAAGCATAGGAGAGATAGATAGATAGATAGATAGATAGATAGATAGATAGATAGTCATAATCCAAACTCCCTTAGGGTGCGACGGGGAGATTCATTAGTGATGTTTATTCATGGTGTCATTAGGAGTTTCGGTCGTCGAAAAGCATTGGACCGCTCAGCCGTGTGACCCGGTTAGGAGCGATCATCTCGATGACAGCTTCCCGTCCTATCGTTGGGTCGAAGCTATTATTGATTCGATTCTTTTGGGTTTATTTTGTTTTTCAGCCCACGAAAATTAGATTTACCGTTTATGCGGTCTCCCTTTAACTATTTAACGTTGCATAATTTCTCCACCAAGTACACATACACAAACACACACACACACTCACGCACGCACACACAGTCATATATATATATATATATATATATATATATATATATATATATATATGAAACACCATCACTTGACAAGACACCAGTAGTTTTGAAACAAAACGTCTATTTTTTATTGATGTTATAACATATTAATGTTATGATTTTTAAATAAAATATATTATGTATAAAATATATATATATATATTATGTATAAAATATATATATATATATATATATATATATATATATATATATATATATATATATATATATATATATATAGTTAGTTAGTTAGTTAGTTTATGAAATACTAGGTAAACCGTATGGGTAAACCTAAGGAGGATAAAATCCAGAGAGCTCAATGTAAACTCAGAGCAGATAATTTAAATAAAAACAGACCACTTTAAAGTTCCATGTAATAAATTATTTCACCACAGCCCTTTTAATAGACTGCGGATCATCAGACTTTAATTCCAAACAAAAAATGAAATTTACACATTTTTGACGGTCCGTATTGAACATAAGTAAGAGAGGGTAGAGAGAAGACATGAGTGAGTTAGCAGATATTGACACATTTAAACGGTTAACGTAACGGTAGTTATATATTGATATCGAAGGAGTAGAGAAGAAAAACCCATAGAGAGAAAAAGAGGGAAGGAAGTTAAGAGAGATGTCACAAATTTTCTTTCTAAAAAAAAGCCTAGAAACAGACGATGTTATTTTGCTTTACATTGAAAGTGTTATTTTGGGGGTTCATAAAGATTATAATGTTTTATATATATTTCAATGTCTCTAAACTGTTTACAAATAATTTAATTTGATGTTTGTTAGTGATTTATTTTTTTTTTTAAATTTTGGGGATTTTCTATGAAGTAGTCGATTAGAAAAATATTCATAGAAAGTACATTAAAAGAATAAAATTTTATTTTGAAATATATGTTTACTTTTAATAATCTTTTTTTAATCTCTCTCTCTCTCCTCTCTCTCTCTCTCTCTCTCTATATATATATATATATATATATATATATATATATATATAGAGAGAGAGAGAAAAAAGAAAATAGTTTATGGTGGTCTATCTACATTAGAATGAACTCTTCCTCCTTCATAAATACTAAACTGCGAGACTTCCGAAGACAGGACGCAGTGTAACCTGATAGTTCGGACGGACACTTCTATCTGCTGACTAATAACACTCTTATTTTGTATATATATTCTGTTATTTCAATACACTTGTTCAACCTACCTTCTTCTTTCCGTGTCTTTCTCTCTGGTCCCTAACAGGTCACAATAAATAGAAACACAGGGAGAGAGATATAAACATACTGAGACTGAAGTGTAAATATAAAATGAAAATCCTGACCCAGATTGATAACGAGATAGGTATTAACAGACTGAGATAGATCGATAAATAAATAACAAGCGGCTGAGATTGTATAGATAATGAAAGGATGTGATAGATCTGCAGATATTTATGAACTATCTGAGATAGACAGGTAGAAAGATGTGAAAAAAGCTTCGATTATTAAAAAGGAAAACTAAAAGCATATCTAAAGTAAAAATCTGAGATATATCGATAATAAAAGTCCTATAGATGAGCTGAGTCAACCGCAACGCGCATTCGTGCAACTTTACACCCAGTGGGTTTATTTTTTGGTAATAAATATTTTTCAGCTTTCCTTTGTGTATTTTTACTTGCTCTTTTTATGTCGTTTATCTGCGAAATATAATCACTGATGTTTCCATTCAGTCACGTCTCACATTATTCTCGCTTCATGGCATTCATAGCTGAACTATTATTTTCTGAGAAACTCCCAAAACTTGGTACAAAATATTAAAATCTCGCCACAACGTGATTATAGTGTCTTTTCACGTTCCGTCTTGACAATAGTCCAAAACTGATTTTTTTTCTATTCTTTTCTTATTTTTGATTGCTTGTAGCCGTAGTGAAATAATCTGAAATATCAAGATATTAGATTACAGAACCTAATGTCTCCTGGAGCTGTAAAGTAAGATCGAACTCGTTATTAATGGTTTTCTATATCAGCATATAAACCACTGCAGACAATTTTTTGTTTCATATATGCGCTTTAATAAATGCATTTCATACGATAGTGTATTTATCGCTTTGCGAATTTTTCATTTGAAACAGTGTTTTATGTTCGGGACTCAGGATAAAGATCATACGAATTCTTAATGCCCAGGTCATGTCAGCGTTACGACCTTGAAGGAAGGGCGCAACGCGATTTTTCATGTCATTATTCATCCATATCTGACTCGAATAGATATTGAATACTTACTAGGCATGACATTATTGCTGCCTTATTTCACACTGGCGACAAATTTCCCATTGCAGGTTTTAGTGTAGGTAAGCTTCCATACTTATAAATTTATACATTCACGTTTTCTATTTCCATTTTCCTCATTGTAGTGACATGTAAATTAAGTACTGTATAAAAGGCAGTATCGCTATACCTCCGTGCGAGTTATCGTCTCTTGACGAGACTACCTTTGTTAAAGAGAATATATATATATATATATATATATATATATATATATATATATATATATATATATATCATAGCAGTATAGCGTCGCTCTTCGGTTATGGAGGATCCTGAATATACAGAAACCTGGCTTAGGTGTTTCATAGCATCATCGAGATTTAAAAGGTTAATGGAGACCAAAGCTAGTGGAAGAGAAAATGAACTTCTCTGTCATGATCTATTCCAAAATGTTGAAAGATTTAGCGTATGAAGAAATGGCTGCCATCATAAAAGCAATTATACGACCAAAAAATATTAGTCATAGCGGAAAGAACTAAATTTCTCGAAAGTAGACAGAGACCGGATGAAACTATTATGTAATATGTCCAGCGATTGAAAAAAGCGTTGTGAGTTTGAAAGAATAGATTCAGAGCAAATGTCTATCGAAGACGAGCTAATTTTGCTAAGACTGATTGATGAGTGTTTGACATATCCTATAAGCGTTAAATTCTAGAGCGGCCTCAAGCTCATGAATAAGAATCTGGAAACAAGCATGTGTAGAGTTCTTACAACAACTGCAAATGATTAAAAATTATAATGCCCCCGAAGGAAGCATGGAGATTAACAGTATTACTAAACGCTTACTTGCACGCAGATATTGTAATAAGGAACAATAAAAGAGCAAAAATAAGTGTCCGGCCTTTGGGAAATGGTGTTTTAAGTGTAAAAAGAGAAATTATTTCCAGATGTTATGTAGATAAAAAAAAGCGAGTGAACAAAAGTGGAAAATATAGATCCTCAGATTGAAAGTACGGAAGTATTTGAGATGAAAGCACAAGATATAAGTAGGGAAATAGTGAAGTTGAACGGAATGACTGTACTCACGCCGATAGAATTTGGAAGTGATGTTACGTTGATAACCAACATTTTTTTGGAAAAGAATGTGTAGATCAATTTTAAAGAAAAGTCATTTCCAGTTCCATGGGTCGATCATCAATGATTGAGGTTGCTCTGAAAGTACGTTTGAGACAAAAATTAGATTCGAGATAATACCTATTATTGTGGTGGAAATCCACGTTCTTTTAGGAATTGGCGTATTAAGAGTGTAAACATCGAAACTGACAAATTCCATGAGAGCTGTAGAACCAGATGTTAGATCATTAAGGGTATACGAGGCGAGTAGTCAGCTTAAAGAAAGCATTCAACCTATGTATTTTCAAGCCGGAAAAGATCCTATTCACCTGCTATACTTAGTGGTTGATAAGTTGAATAAAATGGTGGAAAGAGGAAAATTAGAATAATTCAGCCAGGGTGGTAGCAATTGGGCTTCACTCATTGTCAATATACGGAAGCCCAATTGAGATTTAAGAATTTGTTGTGATTATAAGCTGGGTGCGAATCACCAGATCAGTTCAGATTCATTCCCACTATTTACATTGTTCGGACTATTGTTCTCATCTTTGTTACTGTATTTATCAAAAAATTTCGGACGTTGTACGCTCCGGCCTTCTTCAGGTGGTTGTAATGTCGAACTGAACCCTTTAATTTGTTTGCTGGGGTTGACTGTTCTAGTTCCACGTGCCATGGGGACACATAGCACAGTGAATAAAGGTTAGTTAATTAGTTAATAAATGTTGGTTAGATCCAGTGATATGACGCAAAGAGTTGTGAGTTCAGTACCTGCTTAAAGCAGTGGAGAACTTGTGTGGGGTGAATTAACAGGAGATAATTGATAAATGACATCCATTAGTCATGGCACGTGGAATTAGAACAGTCTATCCCAGCGAACGAAATAAAGGGTTCAGTTTGACATTCCAACCACCTCAAGAAGAACGGAGAGTACAACGGCCGAAACGCTGTGATAAATATGCCAACAATGATGAGGACAATAGTCCGAATAATGTAAATAGTGTACATAATATCTCATCTCAGACATTTAGACGGATTCATTCCCGCTGTCAAACAATGAAACAGCTTGCCGTTAGTTGGATGGTAGGAAATATTTTGCTAAAGCCAAAATATAATCAGATAAAAATTGATAGCAATTTTCAAGAAGTCACCAAAATGAACACGTCTATTGGATTGAAAAGATGGACTCATCTGCAGTTTGAAGTAAAAACGTCAAGTCACATTTTCGAAAAAGCCATCAAAAAGTTTTTAGAGAGGATTAAAATATAATTGTATATCAGGACGACATTTGAATTGGGACGCGAAGTAAAGAGAGGCTCAAATGTAAAACGGGGCAAATTTTGAGGAAATTAAATAGCGCTGATATGACAATTAATGGCGATAAATACGAGGTTAACTGTGAAAATTTCGTACCTAGTATATAAAATACCCGAAGACGGTATTTCGCCGGATGATAAACCCATTAATAAGATACCAGAGAATGCTGCACCTAGAAATAAAAAAAAGCGAATCTTTTTTTTTTTTTTTTTTTTTTATTAAACAATTTCTATAACAGCTATCTACTTCGATATAGTGACCGTGTGGAACAATTTAACAAAACTAATGAAGACGAATATCGAGTTTCAAGGGACGCAAAGACAGGAGGTTGCTTTCCAGAAATTAAAAAAAAAGAACTCATAAAGAAAAAAACAGTTATTAAAATCTTCTACACAGCAAAATAATTGTCGTTAAATACTGATGCCAGTGATTGTGCTACAGCGCCAGTATTATCTGAGGAGGATCATCTTGTTATGTTCTTATCCAGAAAACATCGGCAGAGGTAAATTATTCAAATATTGAGAAAAAGCATTGGCGATTGTGAGGTGCATGGAAAGAGCTAGAAGTATTTTGCTGGGAAAAATAAAATTCTATTAAAATATGATAAGCCTTTGGAATTTATATTCAACCCAAGAGGTTAGTTGACAAACGTCAAATCAATCAGGATATTAAGATGGGCAATTAAGATTATGGTATTCGATTTTAACACCATATATTTTTTAAGGAAATATTATTCCGCATGTGGATGTGTTATCATGGTTAACGTCTGAGAATAATAATGTTGAAGCAAGTGAAAATTGTTAGGGAAGGATAGGACAATAGGATCTATATATTTCTTCATATCAAACCAATATAATTATAAAGGACGGTTGCGTTTTTACATTTCCCAAGCTCTCTCCTCACATATATATTTCCATCAACAAAAACAAATTTAATTTATTTTTGTTTATTTTCCATTTTTTTTAAATAATTTCACCCTACGCAAAGCGGAAATGCCACTAGTACGCATATGTTATGGATGAGTGAAAGCGAAAGAAAAATCTGAGAATAGAGAAGATTAAGGGAAATACAAAAGATGAATATGATTCAAAAAGATAGAAGGAAATTGATGTTGCATTTAAATTATTAAACATTGTAAATATCAGCTCTGTTATTTTGCAGTGCGCACTTCTTTCTTACACCAATATATATATATATATATATATATGTTTGTGTGTGTATACACTTTTATATTTACATACGCTCTATCCCTGACACTGTGCACTTTAACGAGTAGAGCACTTTCGGTACTTTTATACATTATCATGGACATAGAAAAGTTTGGCTTCGACTACTCACAAAGAAACATACCCATCCAATGGCCACGTACATACAAAGTAAAGTTGATATTCATATATTTGTATGTGAATATTTCCAATTACATTTGTTCATATTTGTTTATTTGAATATATATATATATATATATATATATTTGTATGTTAATATTTGCAAGTATATTTGTGAATATTTTATATATATATATATATATATATATATATATATATATATATATATATATATATATATATATATATATAATATTAAAACGTTAAGGTGAATATTATTTGCCATAATTAATGGGCCAAATAATATTCGGCTTAACATTTTACAACAATACTTAATACTTAAGTTCTGTACCACTAAGAATATATATATATATATATATATATATATATATATATATATATATATATATATATATATATATTCTTAGTGGTACAGAAAAGATAATTTTTCAGATTAACGTTTCAGCAGGTATATATCTGCTAAAACTTTAAAACGTTGAATATTATTTGTCATAATATATTATTTGTCTGTACCACTAAGAATATATATATATATATATATATATATATATATATTCAAATAAACAAATATGAATATACATGTGTATGTTTTTGTTTGTAGATATGATAGAAAAACGAAAAGTAGTAAACATATAGATATGTGTCAGATGCAATAAAGTAACAGATAATAATTAGATATTTATATTTTAATATAAATATTTAAATATATGTATCTAAGCAATGAAATTGCCTACCACACCATAGCATTAATCTGGGTCTCTTTTTTATCATTTCTCTCCTGATTTCTGACGAAGCTACATATATATATATATATATATATATATAAGTAATTTACCTACTATTTTAAACAGCGTTTTGTTTTAATACCTTTTACAAACTTTGGCGCCTTATAAACAATCAACACAGAGATTTGAGGAGAGAAAGACGAAAATAAAAATAATGATGTTCAGAAAATAACAAGAGACTGAGTGTTTTGTTTACACGTAACTTTTAATTTGGAATCTGGAATGTTAGTAAGAAAGTCTTCAGGCAAGCGATTTGTTTTGCTGTTGACACCCCTCCCTCCGTGATGCATATCTTTATATTTTAAAAGAGTGTTTTTGAATACGTTTGAAGAGGTTAGTTTCATTATGCGTCCTGGCTGTCTTAAAGGGGCCTGTATACAGACAACGGCTCAGTGAAATGTTCTACATTTTCCTTAATGCGACGAAGTGTCAAATAATAAAAAAAAAATTCTCAAAGATGGACCGAATATGCTTTCATATTATGGAAGACAAGTCTTTCTTGATAAGAGGCAACCAAGATCCTGCTTTTACTTTTACAAAATCAAGAAACAGAATCTGGTCCCTGTTCGAAATGATAATTATAATAGTGAAAATAAGCTTGAAACATGCGGTATTTATTAAATGAATCCTTAACGTTGGTTGAAATATATAAAATCATTGACTAAATCGGACTTTCGTACCGGCACAAAAAGATATGTCAAAAAGCCGTGTTTTTCTATTGATATTATTTATTTTACATTGCTATTATCTTAACTACCTTTACTCCTCTGCAAGATTCTAATAATTGCTTTAAAAAGCAATTATTAGAATCTTAATAACACCTAAAAATATCAACGTAAATTTATCATGTTTCTGTTCTTGAGAAATGACAACAAAGATAATTAACATTATTTATTTGTCATTAGTTTGTATATTTACACTATACATTACTTTGTTTATTGGAATGATTGTTAAAACATCGATTAATTGCCTATCTATTCGAACTTTATAAAATGGTAATTAATTAGGATTTCCTTACAGTTGGTTCAATAATTGTGAAAATGTTTTTAAATTTATGAATAAATATTGTTTGCATATTTATTTCTTTATAAATTGGTAAATAATAAATATTACAATGCATTAGTTTTGATGCAATAGTATTAGTTTTTAGAATTGTGTGAATATAAATGTATTCTAATAAATAAACAATGTAATAAATATTTTATATGGTTAATGTTTTCGCTATAATTTCGCAAAAACATAATACGTCACTTTTATATGTTTAAGTTTTATTTACATTCTTTATATTGTTCGGATTGTTATCCTTATCCATACTGTCATATTCAAAAGTTTCAGCCGTTTTAGGCTCCGGCCTTATGCAGGTGATATACGTTGCAATTTCGAATCGAAACGTTTATTTCCTCTCACCTGTGAAGATTGTTCTAGTTTCACGTAGGTATTTCAGCTTCAGTTATCTCCTTTTAGTAACTCAACTCTCCAAGTGTTTTTTTTTACATCTATTGTGGCCAGGTATTTAACTCATTCGGGCAAGTCACTGGATTACTTCAACCAATGCTTTTATCTAGCGGGGGATGTGTAAATAGTTACAATACCTCATCTGAGAAATACAGACATGTTAAGTTTTATTACAATCCTAATCAACGCTTTTTAAAATAATAAACATTACACAGAAGAGAAGGTAGTTAAATTAATGGCTTTGTCAATGAAAGAAAAACGTTATTTTGATACACTACGTTTTTGGAGGCACGAAGTTCCAAGTTAGACAAATCTTTCTATTCAAACTGTTTTACAGGAAATTTTACTTCCAACACCCAATAATTGTAATAACGCTTTCTAGTTATGAAGAGGATGTTTTTTTTTCTAATCATATTTGTCTTATTTTCATGGAAAGATAACTTGATTATATCATTATTTTCTCTACTAATTTCATTCAAGTTTCTTGTATATGTAAGAGTTCAAGTGAGAGTTTATATGTGATAAAGTTCTCTGAGATCTAGCAGTCTTAGTCGAAAGAATTTGCTGAACATTTACTCGATTTTTATTAGTTCAAAACGAGGCCAAATACAAAGAAATACTGTGTTGCTAAATCAGTCAAATGAAAAAAGGTATTACTTGGAAATAGATATTCTAGATCATAGTTAACTTATCTGAAGCCGGTGGAAAATACGTATATATCTTATATACATATATATTATTTACACTATTTACATTATTCGGACTATTGTCCTCATCTTTGTCGCCATATTTATTACAACGTTTCGGCCGTTGTACGCTCCAGCGTTCTTGAGGTGATTGGAATGTCGAACTGAACCTTTTATTTCGCTCACTTGGGTAGACTGTTCAAGTTCCATGTGCTATGTTTAATGGGTGTCAGTTATCAGATATCTCCTGTTAATTCCCTTCTCCAAGTTCTCCACTGCTTTAACCGTGTATTGAACTCACACTGGGTGCTGTCACTGGATGGATCCAACGCTTTTATCCACTGTGCCATGTGTCCTTGAGGACACATGGCACAGTGGCACAAAATACGCTTGAAGATGAAACGGAACTAATGCTTTTAATTTAATTATATAATTAAATTTGAAGTTTTTAGCTTCGGTTTTTGAAACATATTAATTCCTGTGTAGCGAAGAAACCATATTTTAAATCAGTTAATTTATGCTCTGTAAGTTTACATTGAACACTGTTTTGTAAAAAATAAAAATATAAATAAGAACACCGGATTATATATCTTACCGTTCTTTCTTTTTTATATATATATATATATATATATATATATATATATATATATATATATATATATATATATATATATATATATATATATTCTGTTATTTTAGTAGATACAATTCATTTAAATAACGCCTAGTTTTGTAAATAAACAATATTACTTAAATTTACCGTTTATTTTAAAAAAAAAAACAGAGCATTTACTTAAGTAAATTGTATCTATTAAAAATAACGTATAAACAGAAAATATATTAAATAATTGTCGGACTTAATGAACGTTCACAAGCATTTTTGTAAATAGCTGAGAAATTTCTCGTATTTGGGATCATTTCTATTTAAATAGAATGGTTAAGCACATTTGCTATGATGAAAGATAATGCATGTCTAAGGTTCTTAAGGTAGTTATGAACAGAGTGAGGTAGACAGATATTCTGAGCTTTAGTAAAAAGTCCACGGCTATTGTGATTTACTCAGTAAGGTTAGAATATTTGGCATCAAAGAACGCGCTTGCTGAGTTTGTTTTTTCCTAACTACTGCAGCTGATATAATGTAACTATTTACCAATCTCATCTTCGACTAACACAGTTTCCTAATGGTGTGGCAGTCAAAGGAAATTGACCTCAGAAAATTAGAACTCGTTCTCCACACTAAACTGATAAACATATCTCATCCTATATAGTGGCAGAACAAGAGATTTATTCGCCGTAATCAGTGCAGCTTTTTAGTATGTGAACGTTAAATGATGGCAAAAAATGATACTTTTTTATTTTATTTTGTTGACTTTAGTCCTATTGGCAACTGGAAATTTCATAAGATTAATCAAATTATGAGCTTTTTCGATCGAGGAAAAAAAAATCTGATAATTGTAATTGAGAAAAGATCGAGGTTTATCTCTTTTCGTTTTCTAATTCTGTTTTTCGAGTGCAATCAAGTTTACAATCTCAGACTTAATTTCAAAATCGGATTAAAGGTAAGAAAAATGTCTGAACAGTATTATCCTTGGAAAACATGTCAACTGATGTTATCAGTGAGATTTAATTGCAAAAGCCAACATATAAATAGAAGTAAAACAAATGAAAAAAAAAAGATACTTTCACTTCAATGATTTGCTGCGACTTGTTTTCTGAAAAAAAAAAACGAATCGTAAATTTTACCGGCGTCTAAAGCTGAATTTTTTCATGATTTCCTTTTTTAATAAGTTTTTAAATAATGATAACAAATCAAAGGTAAGCGATTTTAAAGGCTAGAATTTATTCACACATTAGGGAAGTGAGCAAATCTTTCAAGATATTGTGCATACTGAAAAGCAGAATTTTAAAATAGATATCACCTTTTTCGAAATGAGGGAACAATTGATGCTGTAAAAGATTCTGGCCCAAATCCAAACAAATAAAAAGGACAAAAAAGTTGAAGAATTATATAAAATAAATACTAATAAATCAATTCCTTTATCTAAGTGCTTACCAACCGTTTGCAGGCTATTTATGGTGATTTTATAAGCTTAGACGTGGCTTAAGTCCGGGGCACCCAATGAGGATCGAAGACATTACACAGTTGTAATTGTTAGAGAAAGACAAACTTGCTAACCATTACACGACGCAGGTTTCTTTTATGAGCGTGAAATTATTTTGAGATTATATGATTTTTTGTTTTGGAGATTATAATGATTCAGTGATAAAAGTCTTACTAATTAACCCATAGCTGGGGAGAAGAAGTACATTAATACCTTTCCTAAGGGTATTTGCGCGAATGTGGATATAACAAATCCGACGGTGATTGGAACTCGACTGTCCGAGTTACAATTCCGACCCATTAATGATTGCACCACTTACAGATGAAAGCATACAGCCCGTGGTATTTACAAGCTGTAACCCATCTCGTTTCTGAGCAGACTCAACGTTGATTAAGTTTGATGACCGTAGGGGAACCGGTGTTTCAATGTAATATGGCCATAAACTATCTAAAATAAAGGAAATAACATTTATAATTTAAATAATAGCCATACACTTTATTAAGAATTCATTGTTCCAACATTGAAATTTATGAAATATTATATTGAAACGGTTTTTATAGAAAACTACACTTCTCAAATTCACTGTTATCATTCATTCTAATATAATAGGACACATGGCACAGTGAATAAAGGCGTTAGTTATATCCAGTGACAGGACCCAAAGAGAGTAAGTTCAATACCCGGTTAAGGCAGTGGAGAACTTGGAAAAGGGGAATTAACATGAGGTAACTGACATCCATTAAACATGGCACTAGAACAGTCTACTCTAGTGAGCGAAATAAAGGGGTCAGCTCAACATTCCAACCACCTGAAGAAGGCCGGAATGTACAACGGACGAAACATTGTAATAAATATGACGACAAAGATGAGGACAATAGTTCAAATAATATATATATATATATATATATATATATATATATATATATATATATATATATATATATATGTGTGTGTGTGTGTGTGTGTGTAATCCGTGTTAGTAAGATGTATTACACTTATAAACAACTCCGTCATTCAAAATTCTAGCCAGTTATTGTTATTTTTTCAACCTACGGACAGTTATTTCAAAATCCGGCTTTATATTTTACACATGATTCTATGTCAGTTTATTCACAGCCGCCATTTTAATTGAACTTAATATTACATACATAAAATATTTCATACGTACAGAATAAGAAGTACATAATTTGATAGAGTGTTATATAACTTGTTACATTTAATCACGATATGAAAATATATTTGCGAAAGAATGATGTCTCAAAGTTCTACGCTTATGTAGCAAGATTTGAATATAGCTGCATCGACTCAGCGGAAAAATATATCAGATTGACGAGACTTCCAAGGTCTTGTGTAACCGAAGAAAGATGAAATTAAGACAAAATTGATCAAAAGACAATCCAAGTGAGTTTCTAAATATATAATAATAATTTTCAGACGGTGGAATTTTTCTTTGAATTAGTCTCTTTTCATCTGGATAGTGTAAATACTTATTTGTGTTGTGCAGTTTATTTCCTGTCTGTCAGTTACTGCTGCTTGCAATCAACAATCAAGGAATGGTCGCTTTGAAATGTTGTTGCTTCGTTACTACGCGTAGAAATATTCGCTGAGAAACAGTAGTACTTTGTGATCTGAGATCAATGGAAGAAATAAGTAAAATTGTATCCCAAACCTACGATAAACTCGTTTTTTTATGTTTAGAAAATATATTTCATTCCGAATACACGTAGAACACGGGTATATATACGGTGACATTAGTGACAATTACATTAGATGTTTTGAAATTCTTATATTAAACAATAGCTCTAAGATATTTTTTGAGATCCTTAAATAATATATAACGGGGTATCATGTTTTATTTGAACACAAACGACAGCGCAATTCCTATCTTGATATACAATATTTTATTCGAAAATTTAAAAAAAATACAAAATTAAGATAAAAATAACATAATCATTTCCAATTGGATTTATTCAAAATGATACTAGTTTTATGCATTATTATTGGGGGATTCGAAAAAAGAAATATCATAGTTATGTTTCCTCTCCAACGCCATTAGTAGACCGGTTATATCGAATGCGTGTAACAAACTTAAGAAGATTTATCGCTCGAACCTTTCAGCATCCTTAAAGTCCAAACCTTTCAAGCGTTGATTGAACCAGTCTTACTGTATGGATCAGAAACTGGGAAATTATCTGCTTGTTTTTAAAAATACGACTGAATGGGACATATACAAATCTACTTAGATAAATCCAGAACATCAGTTGAAGATCCCATGCGACGCTTATCACAATTTACGGAAAACTGAGATCCATCTCTCTTAAGCCCAAACAAAAAACGATTACAGATTGCCGGTCACTGACACCGACAAGGAAATCCTCTCATCCTGACCCCTATGGCATCCTTCTGAAAGTTTCTTCTC
>CAHIKZ030000222.1:1830000-1872500 GCA_903632075.3 Acanthosepion pharaonis | reverse complement strand
GAGGTTGAATATTCAAATTAGTTATCAACATTTCTTATGATTCGATGAACTGAGCAATATATTTTAATTATAGATAATGTCTTCATCTATTAGATGTCAGAGATTTATATATTCGCAAACACACACATGCTCACTAAAAAAATACATGAATAATTTTGTAGAAATGTGAACGATCTACGCTAATTGTTGAAAATAAACTCGTCCATTCATTATGGACATGACGTCAGCTCATAATAACGGGGATCACAAAATGAGTCACAGGCGTAGAGTTGAGTCGTACGTACAGAATAGACTTGCCCGGGTAACAGAATGGATTTTCCCAGGCTGTTATATAAATCAACTACCAATTTGCCTAGTAGATAAACTTCGTCAGTCAGGCTCAACTTCTATTATAGTAGAGTACTGTAAACACTCTAAAATACGGTATTCGTTTTATTCTATCATTAAACCATGTCCCGCAAGTGGTTAAACATTTTCTTCACTAATCTAGTATTTTCTTTACAATATTATTAACCAGCAAATACGAGCTTATACGAGCAATATAACATGAAAAATCAAGTAAATACATATATTTGTTTCAGAGTGTGGAGTCAACAAATATTAATCTTTATATAAGATACATACATCAGCGACAAATACGCACAGACATTTTAGGTACCTCCAATTATTCGCTAAAAATCATATATCATAATGTAACAGGTCTGAAACTTAATAAAAACAAAGTTTCATCATTAAAATTTTTATGTTATTCTTAAGAGGGAAGAACGAAATATTTTTTAAAATTTTTCTCTTCCTTCGAACACGTTTTAAATTTGGGTCAAATATCTCGTTTTTTTGTGTTAAAACGGTACGACTTGTGGTCATCGCCATTTTTAGTGTCGCAATCTCGGGGGAGAACCCATTAATTTTGGAAATTATTGCAAAAATCAAATAATTGTCTAATTTAAATGAAACTTTCAGAACTTATTCAAAAAGGAATAAATTTATTTTTGAAATTTTTATTTTTAGAAAATCTTGGTAAAAATATTTTTTTTTTTTACATATTCCCCACCCAAAATTAATTGTATGAAATATTATAGAATTTCAAAAAAATTGCAAATTTTTCTTTTTTCCGTATATGCAGGACTCCTTGGAGAAATTAAATAACCAATTTTTTTTTTCACAACTAATGCCAACTTTATAAAAATCTGCTCCAAATCGTAAAAATAAAAACTGCAATAAACTATCTAATTATCAAATTAGATAGTTTTATTTGCTTTTATAAATAATATCCATTAAGGACATTATTATCTGAAGAAAAAAAATTTTTTTCGATGAATAATGAATTTTTACAACAATTGTTTGCATTTTTCGTAAATTTTTTTTCATTTTTTCTTTAATTTTAAAAATGTTTTTAAATTCTTTCATGCAGCGACTTTGGTCGGTTATTAGTTTTTTTGAAGACTATATTTACTAAGCGAAACTTAAAAGCTTAATATAAATAACCCTGCCAAAACTTTTTGCCATAATAAAATTTTTTTTTTTTGTCCGTTAAGATGTTTGATTTTTTCTTGGTATGGTATCTCGCAAGTGATATTACAGTTAAAAGGTCACGTGTTTCACGGCTTCTCTCCCCCTAGGGGATAGCCCCTTGACATATAACTGGTCAATTGCCGGCAATTGTCATTCATTTCACTTCCGTGTTTCATCAACCCTATGCTTCAACACTCAACAGGCTTGTGTGGAAATCATCCCTTCAAGATTTAAAAAGGGATTTTTTTTAATTTCGTTTAAATTTCAATTTTGCTATGCATGTATTTATTTTAATTTTTAGTCCGTGTCATACATCAAGTAATTTATTTTTTTAGTTAAGAAAATAATTTAGGCCTAATTTTGTTATTTATTTTTTAAGTTTCTTTTCTTATTTGTGAATTTTATTTTTATAAAAAAAAAATATGGTTGAAACTTTCAAACCATTTTTTTTTCTAAAAAAATGGTTGCCTTTCAAGTTGAAATGCAACCCTTTATTTTATTTAAAACCTAATGTTTAATTTCCTTATTTTTAAAGTATTTTCTTTTCATTTAAAATTAGTTTTCTTTTCTCAATTTAATTGTGGTCTCCACTAATTCCTGATACCTAAGCTTATTTTTCCTGCTTTTTTTTTGTTTTTTTAATGAATTTCAAAAACAAAAATTAAAAATCTTTCTTGAAGTATTCATTTTTTTTTTAACTTTAATTGAAAGCTGAAGCTACAATAAATTTTATTTAATATTTCCAATTTCCAGTAAGCCAAATCTGGTTAGTGTTACAGAAATTAGTGATTGGCATAGGGATTTTCCAGTAAAAGCAATAAAAAAAATATTGCAATTTTTTTTTTTTTCTTTAATTTTCAAATTGCAATATTTTTATGAAACATTTTTGGAAAATTGTCATTTACAGCTAAAATACTAATTTAAGTACTTTAAAAATTTAATAAATAAAATAACTTTAACAATTCATAAACATCAAAACATAAAGAATAAAATGAAAAAATAGGATCTTAAAAATATAAATATTAAAGTAGTGTTATCTCTATCATTTGTGATAACAGATAATTATTTTTGTTAATTATAACTCAGTTATTAAATTAAAAAGTGAATTATTGAGATAATATTAATAAAATTATATTTCAGTTGTAAAAATGTAATAACTGAGTGAGACAGAAGTTATAATAATTTTTATTAATTATTATTAATAATTTAAGAAATATTAATATAATTTGTAGTTAATATAATTAATAATATTACATCTCAGTTATTTAATTAAAAATGTAATAACTGATAATATAGTAATTAATAAAATTATTTATCATAATTATCTACCATTAACTACACAATTTTAAAAATTTTTTATAGTATTTTATTTTAAAATTATTATAAGAAAGCATCTTCAAAATTACAGTTTAAAAAATCAGTAATATATTAGATAATTGCTTAAATTATTTTAAATTTTAAACATTACTTAGTAGTAAAAAAAAAAAACAATAGAAACCATTCTTACTTAGAATTCGAAAAATTGTATCAGATCTGGTCCACCATACTAAACCTGTCAACACATGCGGCCATCAAATTATCGATGGAGACTCGAGAAAATTCAAGACTCCGTGGTGAAGAAATGCTTGTCTAGAAAATTTCATGGTGTAAGTAAGTGATGTTTGTTTTAAAACAGATTAATTAAACTTTAAATTTGCTAATTTTACGAAAGTAACGTTTCAGAAATCTATATGTTATTTTAGGCGGGTTTTTTAAAACAAAAATTATTTTTGTTTACATTTCTCTAAAAAAAATTAAACATGGCCGTTTCGATTATTTTTTCAGAAAAATCGATTTAAAATCATTATAATTTCTAGTTGAAATACAGTACAGTGTTTTGTTTTCTGGAATTAGAAAATTTAATCCTATAGCTTTCAATTGAAACTGTGGGAAAGCTTCAAAAACGATTTTTATTTATGAAAAATACACTTAAACCTTTGAGTATACCGAATTTTTGGAGGTACCTACATTATATATATATATATATATATATATATATATATATATATATATATATATATATATAGTGAGCCAAACGAGCCAAATTTCCCTGACGATCCGTTTAGGTGAAAACTAGGTAGGTTTGTCTGGCACACTAGGTGTATCTAGGTCTGCTCTACGGTTGTATTGAGCTCTTTTGTTAGTTAGTTGTTTACTCGTATCAGGGTTTTTTCTTTTGGCTTCAGACCTGTATCTGTGCGATTTTTTCGACAGACTTTCTAGCTCTTTCTCTTTTTTAAAACATTTTTTCCCTCGAGATTGATTTGATTATTGGCAAATCAAAAATTCGAGGGTTTTTCAAAACAGTATATATATATATATATATATATATATATATATATATATATATATATATATATATATATATACAGAGACACAGTGGAACCTATTTTCACGAATTTAATTCGTTCCTGAAGGCCGTTCATAACACGAAATATTCGTAAACCGAAACTATTATTCCAATAGGAATCAATGTACAGAGAAAAGTCAAAGTGCAATTAAATTGGAAAAGAAAAGCACGGCACAACACATGAATATATACAACACGGCGGTCGACTCATATATTATTCCGTTCAGGTTAACTCGGCTCGGAAATGTTGATCGGAAACCGAAATTTTATTCGATAATCGAAGCATTTTCATCTCGAATTTTCTGTTCGACATGTGATAACATTCGAGAACAGAGGTTTCTCTGTACATATAATAGGCTAATAAATGAAATTCGAAAGATAAAAAACAATAATAGTAATGATAAATAATGATATTTATTGTATATTACCATGACTTGAGAGCGAATAGAAGCGTGAGAAGAAAAGATATTAAAAATCGGTATATTCGAACATGTATGTGTCCTATCAACAAAAAATTAAATGAAGTTTAGATTTTTTCGGGGTAATATTTGAGCATGTTTTATACATGATACTGTGGGCATTCCTCCCAAGTAATGGTAAGGCGGTAAGACACAAGAGCCACTAATGCCTTACCATTTTGTAGGAGCTATTTCTGGGAAGTATTAGTTAAAAGTATTTCTGCCACACACTGTATTACTCCTGAAATCTAGTAGTTTTGAGCGAGTTGTTTGCCACGATTAAGGTTCTAGAAGATATGTAGATATTTGGGGGGAAACTATATTCATTTGTTATATTATTGTTATGTCTAACCACTTAATATTTCCTATATATATATATATATATATATTTGTGTGACATATATATAAATATATATATATATGTGACATATATATGAATATATATATATATGTGACATATATATGAATATATATATATATAACATATATATATATATTATATATATATATATATATATATAAAATATATATATATATATATACATATATATATGACATATATATGAAATAAATATATATATGACATATAAATACATATATATATTTATGACATAAGTATATATCTGTTCATATAATGTTATATATATCAAGAAACAAACAGTATTGAGAAAGTAGTATGAAAATATTTTTCCCATCTTTCATACTATTTTATTTTCACTATATATATATATATATATATATATATATATATATATATATATATATATATATATATATATATATATATATATATTCAGACTGAATAGAATATATTATGTATTTAGAGAAAAAATAAAAAATAAAATATTAAAACCGTGATAATGTTTACGTTACACTATATGGATTATTAATCACTTTGTGCTTTTTCCTTCGATTAGAAACTCACTGGGAATTGCGAAGAAAGAAAATGAAATTTAATAAAACGTGTGAAATCACAGTCCTGTTTCATTCTGCTTTTCTTCCTTAGTTGCAATGCTCTATCTTTTCAAGTAGATTAATAAGATTGATCCATTCCGTCGCTGTCTTCGATGACGTTTCTTTCATTTGCTTTCAAAAAATAATTAGCTCTGAATGTCTAATGCCTTACATCAATAATCAATGACACAAAAGTGATATTCGTTAAAATTTTATGATTTTTTCTGTTCTTCTTTTAGTATTTCTTTACTTTCTTGATTTTATTTTGTCTATTACACACACACACACACACACACACACACACACACACACACACACACATATATATATATATATATATATATATATATATATATATATATATATATATATGTATATATAATTAATACACAATTAAATCCAAAATCACCTCATATGGGGAATAAAACTGTTTCAACCGAAACAAGAAATTCGTCACTCTTATTCAAGACCGGTATAGAATGATTTCGTGTCGGTATTAAAAATTTAACTGTGAACGCTATTAAAAAAAAAGCCGAAAAACAAAACTAATACAGAATTTATCCATTTCAATGTTTCCGACGAAAGTCACGAGACAATGGCCAGGGAAGGTTGGAAGTATTTGACTTCAAGGGAAGCGGTTTTATAAAATTAAACACGGGTATTAAACTTCTGACATTCAATTGGAGCTATATGAACAACGAAATGTTAAATGTAACTAAGAGCGGAATTGAAGAATTTTAATACAATTAGAAAAATAAAAACTATAAATTATATAGATAAAGTTACGTTTAAAAATTCAAAATCATACTTAAATATACTATTCCAAAGACAAGTTATATTTAAAAATAAGATATATTTAAATAAGTTATGAATGGTTTAAACCCGACAGTTATTTCCTATATTTTCTGTTTATACGTTATTTTAACATATGCAATTTATTTAAGCAAATACCTTCTATCTATTAGTAAATAAATTGTATCTATTAAAATAAAGTATAACCGAAAATATATATGAAATAATTGTTATATTATATATATAATTTTTATTCTTTAATATAACCTATTGATTTGTTATTAAATATAATTTATCTTATAAAAAATTGAATTAATTTTAATATACATTATCTAAATATTTCTTATTTATTTATAATTTCTTTGAATTATATATATATATATATATATATATATATATATATATATATATATATATATATATATATATATACTAGCAGCATGGCCCGGCGTTGCCCGTGCTTGATTCAAAAAATCGTACGACTCATACAGCAATCGCTATCCTTGACTTAAAACATTTTTACCTTCCTTGCCTTTTAAAGGAGTGCCCTTTGCCGTGCTGATGTTGTTACATGCCTTACTTCTTGCCTATCTCACACTGCGAATTTTTTCTAAGCTCTATACTAAACATTAAATCTGTTACGAAAAAAGAACTAAACAAAATGAACACAAAACGATCAGCTTTAAAAAAAAGGACTCGTAACTGGAAAATTGAATGAAAAAAGAATGTTAACAACAAATACTTTTTCACACCCAACCCAGTTCTGTGGAATCAGAATCAACGTTGAGTTTCCGCAAGCGAATGAGCCAATTCGAGTAAAGTACCATGCAGATTTAAAATTTTCCCACTTCTGACGAATGCAGCTATCGATTTTTTTGCATGATAGCATGCTAGTTAATATTCGTGTCAGTCAGCTGTTGCTCTCACGCTGGCCAATCGAATCTTCCTGCCTATTCGCAGCAGCCAGCTATAGGCTCTCACTCTGGCCAGTAGAAAATGGTCGCAAACTACATGAAAACTGCCGTAGAAGGATGAAAGAATCGATTATTTCCACTATCGATGGAAGTTGGGAAATGCCTTCCCGCTAACTTGGATCTTGTGCATGTAATTTTTGGTGGAAAAGCGTCGAAAATTGCGGCCGTGCATTCGTTACCACACACATCCTGATATATATATATATATATATATATATATATATATATATATATATATATATATATATATATATATCTCTATCTTGCACATTTATGAACCTAGCATCCATCCCGGCATTGATTACTGGTGATATCTTTGCTCTGCTGCTACTGCTTCATATCTCGAGATTCTCGATAAAATTCAAAGATCTGTCCTAACCTGGCATCTTGACTTCAGTCATATTATCACCGCGTGGTTTCCATACGTCATTTTTATAAATATTTTCGTGACAATTTTTCCTATGGGCTCGCCTTCTTGGTGCTTCCACTGCAGCAATTCAAGCGTACTTCTAGATTGACAAACAGGTCTCAGCATTTTACTGCTGAAATAGCTTGATATTAGCGGATGTTCTATTGTAAGAGATTTATTCTCGCATGTCACCTCTGTGGAATTCTCTTACGGTTTCTTGCTTGCATTTAACCTACGTTCATGAATTTTAAATGCAACGTGCATCACCATCTTATGTCTTTGAGAATTATGTTCTTTTATTGTACTCACAAAATTCTTCTCGTTTACTTTTAGTCTCAGTAAACTATCCTTAGTAGCATTATCGCCTTGCATCTCGAGTTTTTATTTGTCTTCTTTACCTCTCTCTCTCTCTCTCTCTCTATATATATATATATATATATATATATATATATATATATATATATATTATGAAATGGACAAAGTCTGACAATTATTTTAATTATTTTATTCGGAGGACGAAAATTTTCTATGAAAATTTCTCGACATCCAGGCCGGTAAATGTTTTTTAAAACTATTTATTACAAACAAAGCATTTACTTAAATATTTGTATCTATAAAAGACCGTATAAATATAAAATGCCTTAAAGTAATATATATATATATATATATATATATATATATATATATATATATATATATATAGATATATATATATATATATATTTTATGAAGTGAATATTCTTTTTTTAATTAAAGGGAGATCACTTGTTCTCATACAAACAAACAACATACATTTCTCTTCAAAACAAACAGTAACCGTAATTTATATTAAAACCGCAATTTATATAAAAAATTAATGTATTTAAGCAGATATTTATTTTAATGCCTACATGTAACCATCAATTCATTTCTCTTGTTTAATAAGCTAGGGTTATTTAAGTGTTTTCCATTATAAGATTTAGCTCTGAGTATAATTTTCCAGTTTATTTATGGTAAGATGCCATCATTCTTTAACCGCCAGTAATATTTATATGTGATATATATATATATATATATATATATATATATATATATATATATATATATATATATATATATATGTGTGTGTGTGTGTGTGTGTGTGTGTGGATGAATTAACGAGATTCTCGGTTAAACTGAAAGAATTCTATTGAGGTTGTAAAGATAGTCAAATCAATGCCTTGATGTTTCCGTCCTTACTCATCACTTCAAACTCTTAAAGAAAATAACAAGATTTACGTTAGTGAGGTGGTCATATGATAAGAGACGACATCAATGGATCATTGGGAACAAATCAAGTATTATTGGCCTTAAGCAAACTCAGAAAAAGGTTTCGATAGCTACGTTGAAAACCAACATTGGAAAGCCGGGTACATCTGGTCTTGAATACTGACAACTGAGATGATTTGAAATACGTAGCGATATCTTGTGTATACAACCTTAGACCTATTACAGAAACTCCACCGATAATTAGATACAAGTAGTCCTCGTTCGGTTTGGGAAGATTTAGTATTATAGCCATGAAAACACGTCATTATCGAGCTATTTAATCCGTTTATCTTTGACTTCAACAAGACCACATTGAGAACGGAACGTAAAACAGTTGTAATAACCTCAAAATCGTAAATATTTATCCCGGCACAATTTAAATGACAGATAATGCCAAGAATGTTTTATTTACATTGATTTTCACCTTGTATAATACACTGGGGTCACTCACGGTAGTGGGTTACAGAGTATGTGTTACTGCTTTTGCGGATATATATAAAAGATAACAGCTAGCCCTAGTAATAAACAGGTTAAGATTGCTGTGATTGGAAAAGCAGCCTCTTGGGAGTTGGTTCCACAAGATAGTGGTTCGTGGGATGAAGCTGCTTGAGTGGAACATACATCTCCTTAGATGAATATAAATGGAATTAGGGTGGCTCTTTACAATGTGCCTGGCATGGTGCATCTACGACGTGAACGCTCGGACTGGGGGAACTAACGAGTGTAGTTCATTTGAACACTCAACATCATAGAGCAGCAAATGTCGTGCGATGTCTAGTTCGTGAGAAATGACCTGCACAGTGGAAAATAATTCATCTGCTACGAGAACGCGGATATGGCTTTGGACTGTCGAGAGAGAACAAGGAAGACTAGGCATCACTCGACCATATATGTCAGCTGTACTTCATTTTCGCCCTGATCTGGCTCTTTTAAATGTAATGGTTAATGGAAGGTATGAGGTACTTACTGTAGCGATAGAGGGAATCGACCATCATCTCAGCATCTTAAACAATGGATCGTATATACGAGTTCCACTTGTGGTCCGAGATGAGTGTAAATCCCTATTAAGCGCTCAAGGCACAGAACCTCACAATTATGAAGGAAGTGAAAGTGAGTACTATAAATTAGAGATTTTCAGGAAATTATTGTAATAGCTTATTGGTTATACCTTACAGAATTGATTTTTGTTAAGGTTCAAATAACTACAGCAGCATTCATACTACTACTACTGCTACTAATAATTATAATAATAATAATAATAATCTCAAAAATGTGGCACATGAGGACATTATCAGTTCCAGTTGTAGTTGAAGCCATCGGATTCCTTGAAAAAGATTCCAATGAACTCACTGATGGAATCTCTTGTAGCCTATTCCTTAAATAAATACAAAATTGTACTCAAAACTATAGTCCACCCCTTACGAATGGCTTTATCTATGTAAAAAAAAATGTGCGATTTTTTTTTTCAAAACAGCTAAGAGGAAAATGTCACGATGCCATTCCTGATCTTAGGTCTCTAATCGGGAGCCGGAAAGAAATGAATATACAACAGAAACCAAAGGAGATATAATAATAATAATAATAATAATAATAATAATAATAATAATAATAATATGGATGACGTCAAGTTTTATACGAGAAGTGACAACGATCTCAAATTCCTGCTGGAGATAGCGAAAGACTTCATAAATGGCATCGAAATTGTATTTGGCCTGGACAAGTTTGCCAAGACAACGTTTAAAACAGGGACATTTGTCAAATCCAGTGATATTGTCGTCGAAGTAACTTGTAAAGTCAAAATTTTTTCCATTGGATTATTGTATGTGCATCAACTGAGCTACATGTGGTTTTCAATTTAAAACTGTCCTTTGTCAACCAAGGCTAGAGAGACCTGTCTGCTCATCTATTTAATCTATATCTGGGGTCTGATGTGATGTTTTCTAACGCCAAAGTAAATGTAATGAACTCGGTTTGCATTCAGACAAGGCGAGCCGAGCTTTCGTTCTCACTTGTTAACCATTACTCTACCTGCATATCAATCGTTCGGGAAATACAAAAGAGAAACTATGTTAAATGGAAGGGTGACCTTCCCACATGTAATAAAAATGTAAAGAAAAACTACCGCGAAAATGGAGAGATTTAGGACATAAACGAAATAAAGTTACAGGTGAAATGGCCTAGGAATGGCTGCGCAAAGGAAAATTAAATAGAGAAACTGAATTTATTGCTCGTATCCAATTTGTTTTGTTTTTTATTTTTTTGCACTTATCTAGCCAATGTGTTAACTATTTTTTTTTATTATTCTGAGATATCCGTTTATTTTTTTTTTGACTATGTTGTGTTCCCATTAAACTGTCGTTCGCTTTTATGCAGTGTGCTCCGAAAGTCTTGTCACCGCTACATGATATAATCTTCTATTTCAGATGGTTAAGACAAACTCCTACACGAAAATAATGGTGTTCATACAGACCTTCTCAGTGTGTGATAGCGTTAATGAAAGTGAATCAACCGAATCCAGTACATGTGATTTGTATTACTGTAATACTTGTTCCCATTACATTTGCATTTTGGTAGAGTGTGATAAGACTTTAGGACAACTCTGTAAATTGTCTATTTCTTACGACGCTTCACAATCTTTATACAGCCGAGACATAACTTAAATATCAATCACAATAATACTGTACTTAAAATTGTTCCGAAAGTGTAAGAAAATTCTACTACTAATGCCAAAACGCACATCTTGTTTGGTAATCAAACACTATAAATTGTACCTCTCCAATTATATTACGACCAGCGTTTCTTACTCTTATTTAAAAAAAAATGTTTTAAATATAGAATAAAATAATTCTAATTTAGTTTTATGATAATTCATATTTTATTTTACGACAGGTTTTTAAAGATTTTTGAAGCTGTGCATAATACGCAACTCTGATTTTGCTTATGATTTTTTAGAAAAAATGTCTATTATACATGGAGAATTACGGTACCTGTTTTTTTTATTGATCGCTTTAGCTTGTGGTAGGGGTGACAAAACGTTTGGAACACGGAGTATATCTTTAGAATTATAATAGAATTGGTGTGTTAATACTAATTTTATTGGTGAAAACATTAGTTTGTTTTGATATCGTATAGACAGTGTAAAGTTAAGCAATCTCATATTTTCGAGGATAATCTTTTGTTCCAAAAAACTTTTTCCTTAGAATGATGCATATCGAGCACTATAATATTTTTCAAGTTAATGATAATAGCTATGAAGGAGTCGCATTTTAGTGTAATAAGAATCATAATTGATTATATTTTGAATTTGAATCTTTATCTGTTTAGAATGGCAGAAGCTGCAGGGATTCAACTTCCGATTAATAATTAAAAAAACATTAAAGGAAAAGCCCGATCAAAATGGAAGCTAATTGTAAAGTTGAAATGGAATTGTTTCAGGAAGAAATTAAAACAAAAAGAAATGAAAAAGTAGAAATTTCCGATGAGCGAATCAGTTCAGGCTTTAACCGTCTTGGCGTAAGTGTGAAATCCCCCACTTTCATCCAACATTAACTATGAGATGAAGTATCGACGAAAAATCGAATATTTAATCACAGCTCTAACGTAAGAAGTAGAAATCTAAGAGCATGGATGAATGACTCATTTGGGTTACACTTTTAATCAATTAAACACATTTAACTGATTTTATTGCGTTTTTCATTTACGTTTTCTTTAATCCATTGGAATAACTATGTTTTATTTTGTTTCGTTTTTAACGAGTTGCATAATAGCAACCAATGCAGAGTAGCAGATGTATTAGGTTATAAAACAGTTTTTTCGTTGTTTTTGTACTAATGCCATTAACCTATATCCTCTTGGCGTCAGTTTAAAACGAAGTTTTATTTCTTCCAATGATTGGTACCATTTTATTTAATATTCGCATTTTCTCGATTTCAAGTGAAGAATTGGAAATTTTCTAACATATCTCACTAAAATCTACACATTTCAAAAGTATAATTCATAATTTAATTTCGAAATAGGAAGAAAAAAAAGAAGTTTTGAATTTAAACTCACTCTAGGGGGTTATACGTTTCTCCTCGATGCCATTAATAAAAATATAAATTGTACAAGTGTAAAAAATATTATGCATACTATCCTTCCTCCTACTCGTCCTTTAACAAATTATAAGAAATAACCTGAAATATCATAGAGAAAGAAAAAAATGTAATGGTCAATATTCTTTGTGAGCACATAACCCTGATGTTGAAAAAATCTCAATGGTTGCGAAGACCTGGGTCGTAATCAGAAGAAAGAGGTTCATCTTAGCAGTGGCAAATCAAAACCCACTGACAAAATCCACCAGGCACAAGTTCTCTGAGACTTGAGTATCCCACATGATTCAAGCCAACAGATAAGATATGATAATAAATGATTTCAATAAACACAAGTCAGATCCCGAAAACACGCCCATCCTCACCGATAAACATATCTCTGCAGAAGATTTCGGCAATTAATGGATTAATTAAAAATTAATTTCTACAGTCGGTGATAAAACTACTGAAAACCCAGTACATTGGTGCTCTACTGTTATGGAGTGGTTTCACAGGGGAGGCTTGTATTTGTACTAAGTCGGTCTCTAAAATAGGTTCGACGTACAAAACGTTAGGAACTTGATATAATAGGTAATGACTCAGAGAAATCTAGTTGTGGTCGCTGATACTTTAGTATCCGACTAGCAGTCGTCCGGCATCGACTGACCGACCGACGATATTCAGTCACCCCCCCACAACGAGGGTATCATGTGGCACAAGGCCTTTTTAACGTGGGATCTCCGGGCCCGTGGGATCTCCGAGCCCGTGGGCTCGGCCAAAAATATGCCCATTGAACCCGTATAAACAGGTTCAGGGTCGGTTTACCTCCCCGAAAGAGAATCCGCCCTTCGGCGTAGCCTCGTTCGGGTTCCTCCCCGCCCGACGGCAGAGAGTTCAACCGAACAGCCAGTCGACTGACTGACCGACCCACTGAGCGACCCCTACTACTCCTGCTTATTATAGGTGGGAGAGTCTATTAACTCTAGAATAGGTGTGTTCCACTATAACATCTACCAAATGAATTTAAATATACACATGAAAGTGTAGGAAAATAGTTGCATTAGAGGATATCAATCAGTTATGTGCCATGCGTGATTCCTGCAATAGGTTGCCATTTCTTTCTGCAGTAGACCAGTTGTCATCCAAGGCTATAGAACCCAATCTGTCCTGCTATTTACCCATAGCTAAAAGATGAAGATTAAGACCATTCCCAAGGGCAAGTGAATGTAATGGATTCGACCGGAATTTGAACTCGGCTATCCGATTCCTCAAACTGAGCACTTTTCCATTATTTCACCGTGCCTCGTTAATTGGTAAACTATAATTTTGGTATAATGGAATATATACCAAAACTATAACCTTTTTCCAATGTAGAAAAATGTTATTAATACAACCCATGACCAGTGATAGAAGATGAAACGTTTACAATGCTCTGGGACTTAAGTATATATATATATATATATATATATATATATATATATATATATAGAGACCGCAGTATACAAGCGAATAGAGAAGATATAATTATAAAAAAAATATAAAAATATGGTGCAGTTCCAGACATAAATCATTCAATCTGTTTAAACATGTCAGAAGAATAATTGGAGATTAAACGTTGTTTGATTACCGCCCCTGATGATAATCACAGGAGGCGAGATATTGAATTACTGCCCCATGACAATAATTACAGGCGGTGCGAGATTTGAAAGAATCCATCTCTTTCTTAGCGAATTTCAATAGCGAAAAGACGTAATCTTTTCTCTCTCTCTCTCTCTCTCTCTCTCTCTCTCTCTATATATATATATATATATATATATATATATATATATATATATATCAGATATTCTTTTTTTAATTTTATTATAGCACACAAAAAAAAAAAAAACTAGGTTATTTCTACAATTAGAATAATTTGTCTGAGTCCCATATAAATTAACTATCTATCTATCTATCTATCTATCTATCTATCTATCTATGTTCGACCTAACTCTATGATATTACATATTACTCTTTTTCCCTATTTATGTTATTTCTTTCCCTCTCTTTTTCATACACATTCTTTCTCTCTGTTTCTCTCTCTGAGACTGTTTCTGACTCTATCCGTCTCTTTTTATTCGGCAAGGAAGTATTAAGACGATAGAACAGAACACACTCCCCCTATAAATATTTACTAAGCCCAGTTCCTTCTGAACCATGATCACACAGGGGCATCCTATTCGCATCAAAATAATTGGAGAATTATTAGTCTTCTCGACTATCTTGTTAACCATAGCTAGCTAGCTCTCTCTCTCTGTACACACACACACACATACACATAAATATATGTTTCTATAAAACTCCCAATATATATATATATATATATATATATATGTATGTATAGATGTGTGTGTGTGTGTGTGCACGTGTGTGAAAGGGAAAGAGAGAGTGAGAAAGTGCAGATTTAAACACGTTAAACACGTTGACAACAAAAGGTGATTACAGAATGTGACTTCAAAAGCCATCTTTATAATAGTCAACTGAGGCAATACAAATCTTTAGAAATTGATTTATAGCTTCAACCGAAACCTTAGCATAGTTCCAATAGTAAAAGTATTCCTGCAAATAAATTCTTTGTTGCCACCAACATAACTCGTGCTTGGCAGTCAGTGTGCTAAGCACACATTATAGTTTTCATTTTTATTGATCCTACAAGCTATTATTTTCAAATGACATTCCTTTACTTATCTATTAGCTTTGATTACCGAACAATAAATACATCTGTGCATTTGATAATGTCACATACATTGTGTGTATGAAAGTAAATTATTACGAATATCTTGCCTTTCATGTCATATTCGCGTAAATTATACGATTTCCATAAATTAATGAGAAAGTAAATTAATCCAATTCTGAAAATGGATAATTTTGGATTATAATTTGATATTACGCCTCTAACAAATCGAGGTCAATAAATTTCATTACTACAATTGTTTGTGGTGTCTACTGCCATTTAATATTTGTGAAGGTGTTGTCATCCTGGCGTGTATTTACTTGTAAACATGTTATAAATCTCTTACTGAATTAGAATCTTTATAAAAGTTTGCTTTACCTTTTAAGTTCACATATAAACCGTATCGTTCGGATTGCGCTGTTGATCGCTGGTGACATGTTAAAAAGAAAGAAGCCGGAAGTTGTATCAATTTGTTACCCTTTTCCTTCATCTTCTTGTTGATTTCAATCCTGCTGGGCGAATTACTACAAAAGAAAAAAAAAACTTGTCCCTCACCTCTTATAGTCAGAAACAAACAAATGCATTTTTTTAAGCATTTCACCCCAAGCAAGGCGGGAAGCCACTAGAACACAAGGAGTTACAGAAAATTTAGAGCAAGATCAGATAGGAGTGATAGAAGAAAGGATGAGGGTAGTGAATAGATCAAGGCAACTGGAGATGTTGATTGACATTACACTTGAATAGCTGGAGATTATAGCTCTCAGGGAAACTGGAATAGGGAAGGAGTTCCACCGGCAAGAGGTGCGAGACATGGAGCTATTGGAGTAGAAGAGACGGTTACATTTAGGAGTTTCGACAGTGAAGGGGTGAGAGCGGGAACCCAGCCTCGTAAGGCGCTGGAACTCATGACGTCTGGGAACCAGCGAATGCAGCTCATCGAAGCAATTGCCATGAAAGTATTTGTAGAACAGGCAAAGGGAGGCGACGGCGCGTCTGTGAGAAAGTGACTGTAGACGAGACGCCAGAGCAGGGCCAACTACATTGCATATCCGCCTCTGGAGCCTATCAAGAACCCCGAGGCAAAGAGAAGGGGCGCCAGACCATATATGGCAGCAATACTCCATGCAAGCTGGTATTTTTTTAATTAGCCAATAAAATAGTCCGGTTTGCAAATTCATTTGACTTGTCTTAGTTTGTGAACTTTTTGCCATATTACTCTTAATTTGTCTTTCATATATCGTTTGCTTGCTTTATATTCTATTTTTCCCTGTTCCTTTCTTTTCTTTCTTTTGTTATTATAAACTTAATCAATTCTGTTTGTTGGACAGATCTTTTTATTTATTTTGCATTTGACTATGACGATTCATTCTACAGATCTTCTAAGTGTCTTTTCCCTTCAGGATTTTGGCGATCATGGCTATTTATAATATTCCAGTCCTTTGTTAATCTTAATAAATATCTGTCGTTTTGTTATATCTCGTAATCACTGTTCCACATTCCTTTTAAACAAGGTCTCTATGCCGGTTATGCGCCGTTTACCTCAATCCCACTTGCCTTTAATCTTCCATGTGAGCTTCATATTCTTCACATCCTCTTTCCTCATTACGTGCACGAGAAATTTAAACTCTCCATTCCCGATGTTAATTATGTCATTCTCAAACAAATTTCTCTAAAACTTCGTCTTTTCTCACATATTCGGTCGATGGTATTCTCAGTATCCTTCTGCGGAACGACATTTCCGTTGCTTCAGTTCTCTTCTACATCTGTGAGGAGATGTCAAATATCCACTGGCATATAGGAGAACTGAGATTCCGTAACAATTTAGACACTTTTCTTTGTTTTTAACTATATTTTATTTTTCTTAATACTTTGCTTAGCTTTTGAAAAGCATTTTTCGCTATCCCAATGCACCTTCGAATTTCAGTTAAACCAGTCCAAAGATATTTAAATCTTTACACTTTTGGTATCTCTAATTTGTAATTTGCATGTTGAGCGGTTTCTTTTGATAACAACCATGTAATTCTACCTGTACACATCTTCGAAAACGGGTCTTGAATATATTATTAACAATAATCACGCCAGCCTAAAATATTTAAGTGGCAAGAGTTTCTAAAACATTAAATCGTAATAATAATGATTCTAAAAATAATGGTAAGATAACACACAGGGAAGTAAACCATAAAATTGAACTGAGTTTAAAAGAGAAATAGTATGATTAACAGCTAGAAGCAGTGGTAAAAAAAATCACAAAAGATTATAGGGTTTCTCGGTCTAGACAGATCATGTCATTGAAATACAAATACCCGAACTTATGGTGGTACATAAAGAAAGTAATAACTTTCAGATGACTGACTTTGCTGTTTCAAAAAAGACAGGTGTTGACTCCAAAGAAACCGAAAAATACAAGGCTTTGGCTTGACAGTTCAAAACGTGACTGTTGAAGGAATTTTGTTAGTAACAGGTGCGCCTGGAACACAACCTAAAAAATTGAAAAGGCACTGTAGGAAAATATTAATTGACACTAAGTTTGTTGGAGATTCTTCGAAATGAAAACGACTCGTGAAGAGTCTCGTTGAAACCGAGGCATAAGAAAAAAATCACTTGACTAAATTATTGTGCGAGTCTTCTTTTTTTTTTTTTTTAAGAGCCGTTTCTACAAATTCTTCTCTTTTGTAGCTTTTAATAAGATTTTTTTCTTTCTGTTATTTCTCCTAAAATCTGTTCCATTAAGTTCACTAAGTTATTCTTTGTTTTCATGCATCCCCTTTGTCTCCAATCTGTCAGATTTCCCAAGACATTTTTCCTAATCAAGCGCGCTAGAAGTTTCAACTGTCTCTTCTTGATCTTAAATATAAGTTTCCTTTAAGTTTCCATTTTCTCTAAAACTTCATTGCTTACATTTTCATTCCATAGTATCTTCAGTATCCTTCTGTAGAACCACATTTCTGTCGCTTGTTCACCTTTGAGGAGATTGTCCAACACCCACTGCGATACAGGAGGACAGATATCACGTAACAGTTTATATGTTTTCCCTTTTTTTTTAGCAAAGCTAACACAATAATAATAATAATAATAATAATAATAATAATAAAATTAATAATAATAATATTAATAATAATAATAAAACGGTGCCTTCTTATTGATATGGCAGTCCCTGCTGACTGCAATGTATCTTTGAAGATATTCAAAAAACTGTCAAAATACAAGAACCTTGAAATAGAAATCTCAAAAATGTGGCATATGGGAACATCAACAATCCCTGTTGTAGTTGGAGCCCCTAGGACTGGTTGGAAAAACATTGCAGTAGACTAATTGAAGGGATTCTGGAAGTCCATGCCTCAAGGAGATACAAAAATTGTTCTCCACAAGTACAGCCCACACTTTACGAAGGATTTATCTATGTAATTTTTTTTTTTTTTTTTTTTTTGTCAGTGGAAAGTGTCATGCTGCCATTTCTAACCTTAGGTCCTGGGGGGACCCGGAAAGAAATGTGAAAACGCCAGAAATCAAAGAAAATAAAAATAATAATAATAATAATATTAGCAGAAGAAGAAGAAGTATTTCAGAAATAAGAATCTAAAATATCTCGAAATACAGCTAGGAAGCATGATATGATGATTTCAATTCTAATCTTGTCTAAATTAATAAATCGATATTTATATATCTATAAGGGCAACTGTTTCCAATGATACATCACTAACTTGCATAACGTGATCAATTTCTACATGACGATATTATGAAAATATATAAATTGATGATATTTTGTGCATCGCTTCAAAAGATAAAAATCCGATAGCGCACTGGAATATCGAAAGACGTCGTACAATATTCCACTCTATGTCTTCTTATTTTATAGTTCTTGTGGCATAGGAATGTTGTGTTATTGACATATATTTTCCAATATATTGTCTTGTTTGGCGATATGCGATTTAATATTGATAGTATCGCATAAATGGTTATCTGGTGCGATATAGCAAAGGTTTTGTAACAAATGTACTCGTCTGAATTTCCATTAATATTCAACTGTTCTAAAAATAGGAAAGCAAGTTCGTTGACTAAATTGGTTTCATGCATTTGTTGCATCATTTGTAGTAAACATATATAAGATTTTTTTACTTTTAGTAAGGGACAAGTTTAAAGTGTTTGTTGCAGTTATATGTATCGATACATTGGGTCTCTTATAATAATTTCTTCTTCTTTGGTAATATTGTGTACTTAACCGCTGTAGAATAGTTTAATGGTGTTTTTTCTTATGTTATTAAAACTTGCATTGTTTTTATTTTTAAATAATATTTTAATTTGTTATATGGTTATAGTTTATATGTTAGATAAACCATCTGAGAATGATCAAAAGACAAAAAATATTCAACCTCGGCTTTGCAATAATTCTACCTCTCAGCCTGCAAAAATCCTATTCCGAAAAGTCTTATTTCTATAAATCTGAAGACAGTCACGGTCTTCACAGATATGGAAATAAGTCTTTTCAAAAAATGAACATTGCACTTAGAACAAAATCTGAGGTTTGATGTGATAATCAGAACAAAATTAGAAAGAATAAGCCGATATATATATATATATATATATGTATATATATATATATATATATATATATGTGTGTGTGTGTGTGTGTGTGTTACCGTTAAATCACCTACTGTTCGCCAAAGACTTAGTGGAAGAATATCCGACTGACGGCAATTCAGCCGAATTTCGATCCCAGCTAGAGGCAACCGAACATCTAGTCCCACTGATGAGCTGTGATAAAGCGAAACAGTCTTCCCGTGGATGAATATATATATATATATATATATATATATATATATATATATATATATATATATATATATGAGAGAAAGTGTGAAAGTATTTGGGGCAGGTTTCGTCATTTAAGAATTTATCGGACCATATTTCTTATGTTGGTCTGACTACACATTTGCACGAACGAAGAATTCCGAGGATTTTAAATATAATTTTTTTATTTTATTTAATTCCCTGAACTCATCGTTCGTGCGCATGTGTAGTTGCACAAACATAACAAACTTAGTCTGATGCATGCTTTAAGGACGAAATGCGTCACAAGAAATTTTTCCTCTATGTCATACATTTTTTACTCAATATTGTTTTTTATATATATATATATATATATATATATATATATATATATATATATATATATATATATATATATATATATATATATATATATATATATATATATATATATATATATATATATATATGAGAGATATGTGTGTGTTTTCGTTGAATATGAGAGACAAAAAATAATTAGAATCAGTTTTTATTTAGTTTTTCCAAAATTTGGTGTGATTTGCTTTTGGTTTATTTTGATTTATGGCATAACAAACTCAATTGGTTATTTAATGCCGTCACCATTTTTAGGATAGACTCGTATGAATAGAATATGTATTCTTTGGTTTAGCTTGGTTTGGTTTATTTTGTTTTACGGCATATAAACCTCAACAGGTTATTTAATGCTGACAAAATTTTCATTGCTGGTAATATTTTGTTTTGTCAAAAATCTGATTTTGGTAATATCTTTCCTTTAAAACTGTAGTGTTGGTAATAAATTTTTTCAAAAATGTATTGCTGGTAATAGTTAACTATTTGTTCATATCTGGGACACTAATAGGTGCTACCACCCTAGGTCAGGGTGGACCTGGGAACACCAAGAATTAAGAGGTTATTACACGCTCCTCAAAACTTCCTGAGCTGAGGCCTGGCTGCTGGATGTAGTTTAACGTCTTACCCAGGACGAAATGGTTGGTGTGAGCAAGGAAATGCATAAATTATCAGTACTAATACAAGCGCTTTCTTTAGCCATATTCAAGGGATTTGTTTTTAAGTGTTGCTAATTTCTTTTTATTCTTGTCTATTTAAGATGTAATTTTGTCCTGTTTAAATATTAGTAGCGATTATTCCGAGCTTGACGAATTGTGCTTGACTGGAATTCGAAATAAAACACACTTAAGTACACCATTTCTGTTGCTGAAAATCTTGAGATTGACACTGGGTACCATATGTTTTATGTAAAGAACATCTCTCACAGTGAGATGTCTTCGGAAATGGAACTGATATAAAATGCCATTGTTACTGACAGAAATCTTCTTCCTGGGTTGTTGTAAACAGTGGGAGGCAAACTGCCTTTTTTTATGGCTCAGTTTCTGAAAACATGTGTGAAATAAAGTTTGCTGCCTATATATATATATATATATATATATATATATATATATATATATATATATATATATAAAAGTGATCATAGAAGTCAACAGTTACAGGCAACAGTCTGTTTCATGCTATATGCAATCGTCAGGTCACGTGTGCTCACGTGAGCACACGTGGCCTGACGATTGCATATAACATGAAACAGACTGTCACCTCTAAGTTTGACTTCTGTGTTCACTTTTATATTTACACACGCTCTATCTCTGATATTGAGCACTTTATCCCATAAATATAACACACCTTAAGACTATATTATTTTCACACACACACACACACATATATATATATATATATATATATATATATATATATATATATATATATATATATAGATAGATAGATAGAAGTGCTCAATGAGTGATAGAACGTAAACAGTGTGAGAGCTTTTTTGACATGGAATGGCATCAGTCTGTCTACGCTTGAAATATACGGTCACCATTTGGCGTGGAACTTTGCACATTGCTTATGAATCTAACTTTCATATCTAAGAACCCCATACCACGCACATTGTACCGAACAACCATCATATCCTTTGCATTCTATTGATCTATATTCCAAGCAGACAGCTTATTCCCACGAACTGTAATATTGTCGAACCGATGCCCAAGAGGATGCTTCCCCGATCACTGTTTTAAGTTCCCAACATATTCTCATAAACTGTGCCTCTTAGTTATTATTCTGTAACTGACTCACTACCTTGAATGGCACTTATGCCTTATACAAGATGAATAAATATATATATATATATATATATTTATGTTTAACCTTGTTATTTATAGATACAAGTATTTAAGCACATGCTCTGTTTATGATAAACAGTATTAAATACTTGTATCTATAAATAACAACGTTAAACATAAAAAAATGTCTTTCATGAATAAATTGTCGGACCTTGTCCATTTCTTAATATATATATATATATATATGTGTGTGTGTGTGTATGTGTGTGTGTATGTGACATTGAAAACCCAGACGACAAGCTGAGTAACGGATGTCTATGCTTGTGACCAGCCACCTCACCCCAGAAAAAAACTTAACCTGACTTTGTAAGTAACATATATTTCTTACATAAGTTGTCTAGAGAAAGTAAAACCCAACCATTCCTAATAAAAATAGATTAAATTTTTCTTAAACTTCACTACTCAAAACATGCAGATTGTCTGCGGTTATAAATTAAGTAAATTTCTTAGAAAGCCATTTCTAGCATCGATCGACAATGGAACGAGACTCTGGATTTTAAGTTGAATTGTTATAATTAAATTTACACCTATAGTTTCAGTTTTGAAATAAAAACATTTCTGTGTCGCGATGGAATCACATATTTTAAAAAGAAAATAATTAAAAAAATATGCTGCACTTTTTGTATCAAGGATTGTTTTAATTTAAAATGGCTAAGAACACCGGATTATAAATCTTAATATACTTCCTTCCTTATATATATATATATATATTAATGCATGTTTCATTAATTAATACGGATAAGTTTTCTCTATTTATTTTACGTAATTTTTTTTTATATTGTCTGATAAGCTTAATCACGTGATCGTTGAAAGACGAAAGGAAAACATCATATAGATACATGTTTAAATCAAATCTAAGCTTTCGGTTTACACAAGCCATTATCAAAGATGACAATTTCAATAAATCAAACAACAATGGACGAAACAACAATGATAGTCCGCCCTTGCTGCATGAAAATTTCCAAGTAACGCAACAAATTCGTAAATATGAGACACGGAAGCGAAAATCGCGTCGCAGCTGGTGACGTCACACATGACCACGCGAGAGTGAAGAACGAGAAGTATTAAGCATGGGAAGCCATTGGTATAAACCAAAAGCTTCTGTTATAAATTATATATATATATATATATATATATATATATATATATATATATATAGAGAGAGAGAGAGAGCATTGAATCGGACACCTCTTCTAACAAATGCTTTGCTACAGAAAGATTTTTTTTGTTTTATACTTTTAGAAGCTTTGAAATTAACCATTACTATTTTTGTTTATATTTTTACTACTTTTCTATCAGTGGGCATATAAAGTATTTGCAAAATTGGCATATATTGTTAATTGATTCTTATAGGAAAGTTAGAGGAAAATATGCAGCACTCACAGAATTTGTTAGATTTTATGTTTTAAGAATAAGAAAATTAAACAGCTATCTGTATTTCTGTACTGTAACTATTTTCATAGTTCGGACTGTTTCCCTTATCTGTATTGTAATATTCTCGACGTTTCGAACGCTGTAGGCCCTAGCCTTCTTCAGCTGAAATACGTTGGAATTTCGAACAGAACCCTTTGTTGAGCTTACGGGTATAAATTGTTGTAGATTCACGTGCAATAAAGCTGAGAAAAAACAGCCTGAAGTGCATTTACATAGGAATTTAAATGGTCTGAAGATGCCGATCAATCATGGAACTGACTATTGCTTCCCGGTGTAAAACTCAGTGTTGATATTTATATTTACATGCATTATAACGCTGATTTACTCATAATTATAGTTTTTACATGTGTATGCTTTTTAATTTAATATAATTGCATATATATATATATATATATATATATATATATATATATATATATATAGGGAGGATCTTGCGTTAAATAACCAATTAAAACATGGTGAAAGTAGGAAGCGTTTTCTGTTTTGACACTACGTGCTTAATTGTTCAATTACTTGGATATACTTCTTGGTGTAAACTAACGCTTGTTCATTTCTCCATCTTTTGTCGATGATGTTAAAAGAATTATTCCAGTATTGAGGCGCTTGCCAGCCTAACAGACTGGGTTCCATTGTTTCGATTATTTGCAGACATACATACGTTGCAGCTTAAAATTCTTTGCAAAAAAAAATCGATTTCCCAATAATCAGCTCCAAATAATATATATGTCGGTGGTGTGTGTGTATGAGTAGATTTTGAATGATTCGGTATATTCATTTCGACGAGTGATCAATATGGCAGAGGGAATGTTTGCAGGTCTAAAGAATGTAGACATAGAAATACATAATGCATTATACATGGCCGTTTCACGTCTTCATCGATCATCAGACAGAATGTAACTACTGAGAATCGCGCCATCGCCTGAAACTGCGTAGAAGCAATTGCGATATTTCTATCTAATTGGTCAGCCTTCGAGTATTCTAGATCTGTTTCCGGTGTTATTTTTTTTTTTCTTTTTGTAATTTGATTTTTGATTTTTGTTACATTCAGATGGATTTCATTTTTATATTATATTTTTTTCTTTCTCTCAGGTGGTTTCACTTCTTTATTTTTTATTTTTGCTTACTAGTTTCTTCTAATTTTCTTGACCTGTATACAGTGTGCGATGGGTATATTGTCGTCTAAATCACGAAATAAATGAAAATATTCCTGTCATCTCATTTTAAGTGATATATTTACCAAAATTACATAACAAATATTTTGAAATCTAAGTGGAAGTTTATTCAATAAAATCTACTTCATTTTTTCTGGACGGTCTCTTTGTTAAGTTGGTGAATACTACCATAATACTTGCCTTCAATTCATGTTTGGTGTTACAAGGAGTTTTCTTGGTCACTCGTTCAACTGCATCCACACATAATAATCGTGAGTGGGTAGGTGGCCAGATTTAAGAGGTGATGTGGTCGAAGAAATTGTCTAACGGCCATGACAATTTTCCTACTGTTGTGATATGGCGCAGAATCATTTTGCCAGACATAGTGTCTTCCATCAGCCACACTCTTGATCCAGGGCAGCACTATCTAATCGACGTACTTGGCGTAAGCTTCCCTGTTGGGTCTGAGGCACACTCCGAAACATTCGGGAGATCTTTTCTTATCAAAACGATCTTTTCCGAGCTGCCGTACGTTCATAATCACTATTACACTCATCCAACTCTTTCTGAAACATGTGCATTGGCCTCAGATTGACACCCAAATAAACACTCAGAATTATTCGTATTTGAGCTTATGGGGCGAATGCCCAGCAGTACAGCATGCCGTTTCCAAAGTTTTGGCAGAGTGAATTGCGTCATGGTGCTCTTTGTCTTACCGACAGTGTCTACGTGACCCTATTTTACTGTGCAGTCGACCAATTCCGCATGCGCGAAATTATAAATCTAAAATGGCGACAATTTTACCGACGCAACCTCTCTCTCTCTCTCTCTCTTTATATATATATATATATATATATATATATATATATATATATATATATATAGATAGATAATAGATAGATAATATTAGTGGCTATATATATATATATATATATATATATATATATATAGAGAGAGAGAGAGAGAGAGATTGATAATATTAGTGGTCAGTATATATATATATATATATATATATATATATATATATATCCCAAGAGGATAGAATCCAGGACAAAGTAAGAATATAATATAAAGGGTCAAACACTAATATTCCATGATTATAATAACCTGGAGTTATATTTTCCGATATTTTGTAATTTGTAGGTCAGATGAATTGGATCGTGATTACGATTTCAATGTAATAAATTATAACCATGGAATATAAGTGCTTGAGCCTTATATATATATATATATATATATATATATATATATATATATATATATATATAATAGACTCTCCCGTCGGTTTCGACGTATGAGGATCTGACAGCTTATTGATTCAGTTATAAAATTGTGTGCGATAATCTTATGGCATTTAAGACCCGCTAGTGATTTACAAATGAGGCCACATATGGAGCAAGTGTGAGGATTGTGAAATGAGATCACTGTTAGATTGGCTGACCTTTTAGATCTTGCTCTCGCTTCTTGAAGATGATACAGACAACAGATTGAAAATTGTTGAGTCCACTAAAACGCATTGATCTCCATTCTACACGCTCCAAAGCTAAGCGCTCAAGGGTGTTATGTTGTATATTGACTGCTGACAAGTTGCTTTATTTTAACTATGGACGTACTACATTCCTGTAGCCCTGATCTAACTTGCTGTATGTTAGTATCTAGGGTATATTGTCATCAGACATTCTTAAGACATGACCAGTCCACCGTAACTGAGATTATATATATATATATATATATATATATATATATATATATATATATATATATATATATATATATCAGTGGCGTCTCTGGAGGTCAGGCTTGTTGGGCTTAGTCTGAGTTAGGCAACATTCAAGTATATCAAAGCAACAAGAATACATATTTTTCATAATAAAGAGAAAGAATAAAAACAAAGAAAGAAAGTAAATAATAAAGAATGAAATAAAATTAAGGTAGCTAATCTGCTGCATAGATCTGAGCTCTATCTGTGTTGGGGATCTGCTTAATATGTAATGTTGATTTAATTTTATAAATACTCTTTTAAAAATTGGTAATGACTACAATGCCCGGATTTTCAAAGAACATTTTTTTTTATTTCAAATCATTTTTTCAATTTTCCTTTTTAGATAATTTATTCCATACAGAATACAAAATGTATCAACGGAAAAGGGCAAGTTAAATTTAGCCAGACATAATTCGGCGAAAAACAAGAAAGTGACAGCCTTAACCCATCGACTGGAGAATTGGTGTGAGGAGGGTGATTGAGGTAGTGTTGAGGAAATATGATATTAGTCAGTAGTACTGATCATTTACGTACAATAAATTGAACTAAAAATTCACAGAGAGAGAGAGAGAGAGAGAGAGAGATACACAAACACATTAAGCATAGACATATATACAAACATTTACTTTAGATAGACACACACGTTATTTTTTAATGACCAAAACGTCTTTGGATAAACATTTATTTCGAGCAAGCACGTAAATCATACAATAGTATGATTTAGATACTTTAGTATTTTGTTGAATATTGTAGAAGACCAACATTGATGACTTAAAGTCGCCACTAACATATATATATATATATATATATATATATATATATATATAATGAGTGTGTGTATGATGAATAAGAGGATAATGAATGCAAGAAGCATTTGCCATTTCAACACTCAGTGATTAAACGTTTCAATTATTTACGTATACATCTTGCAATAAATAAACGCGTGTTCATTTATTGATTGGTGTTTTTCAAATTTAACTGATAATCAACTTTTAACGTAGCTAATCGTCTGCGTTGATCTGAGCCCTATCTATGTTGGATATCTGTTTAATAGGCAATGTTGCATTAATTTATATTAAGATATGTTTCTTTTTCATTTTTTCTCTTTGGAGGCTTACGCCCTTGCTTGCTTTTATATTCATATAAACAAAAATTTTACGCAAGAATTCATAGTAAAAAAAAATATTGTGTTAAATTCAAGCGAAAAGGTTTAACTGTTTTAATTTTTATAATATATTTCTAAATAACAAAATATTTGTATGTACATTCGGATCAAAAGCAAAAGATTACGCTAGCCAATCCCTATTGCAAACGCTCGCTCAGGCGCCTTTGTGTTTATTCAACACCCACAGAGCCCATCTCTGTTTTATACTGCAACTCCCCTGAGTAGACCTTAGTTAAAGGTTCTGGTAAAGAGCGTATTATCTAGCGTGATTAACAATTTGAACAAGGCCAGCTCGCTCAAGCCCTCGACCACGATGACTTGTGACTTCGTACTAGCACAGCTATCGTCGACCAACGGTTCCGTCAAACCCAATTTCACTCACAAAGCTTCTTTCAACCCGTGGCTGGTTTTCAGGCAGCGAAGTCCGATAACCTCAGGAAGCCTCCTTCCTGATATATCGACTGTTGTGAGATTCGATCCCGTGTCGCATTGTTAGAATGCGAACGTTCTAACAATTCGGCCATGTGCCCATCCTGGTTCCATTAGCATGAAGCTTATATGCATGACACGGTTCAGATTACTCGAAAAGTTGAGCATATTTTAAGGGTGAAGCAAGGTTCAAATCTTTTTAACGCTGTATTAATATTTAATAATTGAAATTTCTGACTTTTGTTAGGGTTCGAGAGGAACATAAAATAAAACACAGACTTGAAAATGAGTTCAGTCCCGGAAAGATTAACATGTCAATAATAATAATAATAATCATAATGAAACCACGTAGTTAAAATTTAGACAGCATTTCGTTAACCAAGATGAATAAAATAAAGACGGGCGAAGCGTGTTGAAATTCGAGAGAAAAAAAAACGATATAAAAATAAGAATATTGATAAGACGAATAATATTTTTTCTATACAAGTAGGGCTTTTGGAAAAATAGAAAAATGATGGGAAAGATTTGAAAAATCGGAATATTCGGATTCTTCCACGTCCTTTCTCAACGAGGAATAAAAAAAATGACTTTCAACGTGGTGGGGCCTTTATGGCTCGTAGACTTTATGATTTTAAGTACTAGACTGGCAACAAGCTACCATCTTTTCACACCTGCTTTGTCACTGATTTCTTGAAAATTGCATTGTTTACGTTACGGATAATGAGCAGATATGCGATTTCGTGAAGCTCTGAACAAGAAGATATGCATTGTTCAAATGGGTTATTAACATTACTGATGCTCTCTTTGGGCGTGCAGTCTAAAAACACCGAATCAAACGGTGACTTCTCCGACAAAGGGAGACGATGTTTGGAAGCTTTCTGGAGAGATTATATCCATTATTAAGTTTCCCGAATGCTCTGCGACGTAGCCGTCATACGCACTGTTGTTTTATAAAAAAACAAAAAACAAAAAAAAACGACGCATCTTTTCAAAAATAGGTATCCACAAAAACCGTGCGGAGTAGGAGGAAAAATATGTGTGTGTGTGTGAGTGTGTGTATATATATATATATATATATATATATATATATATATATATATATATATATATATATATATATAAATATATAAAAAAGAACAGTAAGATATATAATCCGGTGTTCTTATAGATATTTTTATTTTTACAAAATAGTGCTCAATGTAAATTTACAGAGCATTAATATTATAATTAATTGATTCAAAATATGGATTTTTAGCTACACAGTTCTAACCATGTTTCAAAAATGGAAGCGAAATTAGTTCCATTTCATCTTCAAACGAAAAAATTCAGGGCTTTTTGGCTTCCATTTTTGAAACATGGTTAGAACTGTGTGAAGAAAAAATATTTTAAATCAATAATTTATAATCATATATATATATATATATATATATATATATATATATATATATATATATATATTACAATAAACGTGCAATCAATTTACAAATACATGAATTATTCACACAAAACTAATGCAAAGGTTAATGATTTTAAATGGCGAGACATCCATCTCGCAAACAATTCAAATATTACACAAAACCTTAGATCCGTTATGAATGAATTGATCCTTGTTCATATAAATTTCTGCCGTATTAGTTGTTATTTTACACAAGCTTTCGTCTGTTCATACAGACATCTTCAGGTATATAATAGATGTTGTTCTTGTTTTTTTTTCTTAGTAATAAGAGGACATCGAAAATATATGTGTATTGTATCCGAAATGCTATTGAAAATGAGATATTGGTTTTGAACGCGCCAAAGCAACGCTGAGTTTGATTTTTGAATTTCTTTTTTAAAATGTTTGCGTTTATACCAAATATGGTAATGAACAAATTATTTTACTGGTAAATTTTACTGTCAAAGTGGCATGAACTATATTGTTCAATAATTACAGTAATGTCGCACTTATTAACCAAAAAAAGTCGCATGGATCACTTATTTAAATTACAATAAACGTGCAATCAATTTACAAATACATGAATTATTCACAATAAAACTAATGCAAAGGTTAATGATTTTAAATGGCGAGACATCCATCTCGCAAAGAATTCAAATATTACACAAAAACCTTAGATCCGTTGGATATTAAATAAAACAAAATATTAATATACAGCCCAGTGTGGCTAAAATTTTAATTTTTAACAATGTCTATTTCTCAAAACATTATTATAGATCATAGACACGGGACGCAACCAAAAGCCGAACGCGCAACACCAATAAAACTGATAGACACGGAATTACTGGCGATCCGTATGAATAGAAAAACAAATTAGCCAGGTATGCATCACACCAGGATTATATAAGGATATTCTGAAGTATCAACTAATACCGAACTATTTCTGGATTGACTTGGAACCATCAAAAGGTAAATATAATGATGCGTTTCTCGCATCATGGTACCGAAAAATACAAGACTTTTCCAAGGAACTCAAGCAAGATATCATACAGTCCTGCCAAGAAACCATAACAGCAAGAGCAGAAATCAAACTGCTTGATGAGCGAATAAAAAAGAAACAGAGACTGAGGACTATGCTAAGATAAAGCATGTTATAAAAGCCAAAAGAGACTAAGCATTGATGGAACTACCAAAAACGAAAACTGAAAAACAAAGAAAATTGAAATATAATATTTCCTCCAGTATAAGAACAAAAAAGAAATCAACACTAATCCAGAAAAGTGAACAACACTAGCTCAAAAGAAACCAAAAACCACCACAACGACACCAACCACAACAAAACAAATGCAAACACAAAACAAATCACACACATACACCAACATACAACCATCAGCACAACCACCAACAACGACACCACCACCGTCAACAACAGCAACAAAGACAAAACGAACACGCACACAAAATAAAGCACGTTCTTAATTTGACGTACAGTGATGCACAAAACAAAACACAGTGACCTTCAGAAGGAACACATATTGCCAGTGAATATCTCAGAACCCCAAATTAGGCTCTCTACAGAAAACATGCTCAAAATTTTCACAAGCTGACAAATATGGTGCCACACTGATCTGGATTATCAAAGACTACCTTAAAGAGGCCAACAATCAACTAGCCGAAAAAACACCTTCAAAAGCACCCCCACAAAAAAAAAACAAACTCGCTAAACATGATGTTTCAATAAACTAATTGATAAGGAAACTTGTACAATACTTCCACCCACAAACATCACACCCGTCCGCTTATAACTCCTTTCCAAAATGCACGAAAATAACAAAACAAGAAGGCCGTTCATTCTATCATTTAACTGCCACAGGTCTAAAATTATGCAAGGAAGTAGATCCCTATATAAAGCCCCTAGTTAAGGAAGTAAAATCCTACATCAGAGACACAACAGACCTACTAAACAGAATTAAACATATGCAAACAGTACCAGAAAATGCAACTCGTGTAACCATAGCCGTCAGATCTTTTTATGCTAACAAACACAACGAAGAACTAACCATTTTTAAAGAACCACTTATTAAAAGAACAAGACAGGAAACCCTCACGGAAGCAATCATAAAACCTATGGAATACATCCTCACATAGAATAATTTCAATTTAAGTGGAGGGCACTACATAGAAATAGCAACATATGCCAGGATCCTCATGGGCAAATTTGAGGAGACCCATATTTATCCTTTCATCGGTAATGATTGCATATTCTGCGCAAAATATACCGACAATATCTTCTTCATATATATGGCATTGATCGAAAACCTATTGAATTTCTTATAGTCCCAAACATAGTGAACGACTCTATTAATTTCGAACACAAAATATCTACAGGATTAGTAATATTTCTAGACATCCGTATCTACATTGATAAAAATAGAAAACTAAAAACGACAGTACACACTAAAATCACCAATACCCACAACTATCTACACTTTAATCTTGCCACCCAAAACACTTTAAAAAGATCATTCCCTATTCACAATAACTTAGACTTAGAAGGATATGTACAAACAATGAAGAAGTAACTAAATACGATAACAATATCGAGCAACAAGTCCCATCCGGTAGCTATAAACAACAATTAATCAAAAAATAATTAAATGATGCAATTTGCACACCAAGAGAAGATACCTTAAATTATAAGATTAAAAATAAATCCAAAGGCATACTTCTAATAACGTAAGTAATCCTCAAAACTGTTTGAGGAACCCGGAACTTTACCATATCGTAAACCAAAGAACCTTAAAGAAATCATAGGTAGTAATCAAATTACAGACGACAAAGTATCACGAAATAGTCGAAGAACAAAAACAAGAGGATTTTCCAAGCCATGTAACAACAAAAGGTGCCTATGTTGTAAACATATTAAACGTAATTTATTCAGTATCTCAGTCACTAACACTATTGTAGGGAGACAATAATTGTCTCCCCTTGGATTGGCAGTGGGGCTTAAGACATTGCGTGTCCGTTGGTCGGAATTCAGGCCCTTATCAAAACTTGCTTTGAGAGGAGTTTTATGCTTTTGTGTGTAGAACAGTTAACATATCTTTTCTCTTAAGTCCACCTATGTGGAAAACGGACATCATATATACTGCTTTTGGTTGAGAGAAAAACGAGACCTTTGTCTCTAACTTCGGCGAAGCACTTTATTTCCCCTCGCTAAGACGACTGAAAAAAGTAAGACATTTTGTTTTTCTCTTTTATGTACCTCAGTGAGACCCCATCATTCTTGTGTCAATGTATATATTCATCTGCTTTGGGACACATAGGATTTGTTGTAACATTATTTTGTATTTATTTAATGTTTTAAATGTGTACTGGCGTATCTCGTTTTTCATTTTCGTTCATTGATTGTTAATGTATCCATAGATACATTAACGCTAATATCTGGTGAGTGGGAAACTTGAATATCTTCCTAGCACCAGGTTGCCAGTAAATTATGACTGGCGAATAAAATTATAATAATAAGTGGTATTAATACTACTTTCAAAATCTACCACAAATGTAACTGTAAAAGTTGTAATGACAAAAGTAAGTAGGTGAAGGCTTTAAGAAAGCTTTCTTCAACTGAGAATACAAGGTTCGCGTATAGTGTCTTTTATAGTCCCAGTAAAGAGAAATTGCTCTCTCAAAGAGGAGAGTAATGAAACAAGGAGAGAACACTCTTGATTGTTCATAACAGAAGTCATAACATAATTTAATTATTAGAATGCCTATTATGCCAGAAAAATGTGCAGGGAATTTAAGAATGTTAAACTATAGAATTAATCATTATCGAATTAAGTCGGCTCACCACGAAAACGTATTACCTATCGAACAATATTTCCGCCTAGAAAAAAGGTGATTATAATAGCCATATAACATCCACTATTATTTAAAGAATAGAACTAGACACAAAAGAGAAAGGAATATACGAGAAGAACATGAAGACAAATGGATTTTGCGCCTCAAAACACTTTCTCTAGACAGATTCAACAAGAAACGAAACATCACAAATATAATTAAAATATAATCCAGTAGATCAACACTATCCCATATTTCACACGCATTATAATCTCTGTAAAGTTGAATATCTTCTACTGTTACTACATAGGAGATGACACTACTCATGCCAAGGTGACCCCCCAACCACCCACTCTCAATCATACTAGAGAGACTTACAGATGTGATGAGGTCTCCCACGCAGACACTCAAACATAAATATATATGCATATATACATAATACACTACCAACATATTAAAATTAAAACATGCACATTACACTCACATGCCATTCCCAGCAATCAATAAAGCTGTCAAAATTGCTAAATGTGAAACTCTTCATAAAAAAATAAGAACTTGAAAAAGATCTTTGAACAATCCCAGAACTGACCAAAAATAAACTATTTAAAAAACAAAAACAAATGACGACTATAGGCCAATTTAACCTTTCTCAGAGACTGTAATTCAGCCCTGTAGTTCACTGCCACAAACAAGCATACATTTTCTCTCCTGATGATGAGAGGAACCTAATTAAAAAGATAAAACAAAAATATCAATATAAAACCCAGTATATCTGAAAGGGGAATTTTTAACAATTTTATTGTTAAACACACACACACACACACACACACACACACACACACACACACACACACACACACACACACACAGTGCTGTTCGATAAAAGTGACTCACCTGATTTTTTTTACTAAATGTTCTCTTCTCTGATGAAACGAAAGTTGAGCTAAACTCAAAGGATAAGCGATGTAAAATCCGAAGAAGAAGCTTTGAAAGCTCTTTGAATTCAGCAGTAAGTAATGTCAAGCATCCGTTCCGTATAATGTTCTGGGGATGCTTTGCTTTTCTTGGAACTGTTTCTTAAAACCTATTGAAAAGACCCTCAGGAGCGAGTAGTATCAGAGAATTTTAGAGTCTTCCCTCTTCTGCTGAAATGGTGAAAATAGATCCCCACTAAGCTCATTTTTATGCAGGATAATGTTGCCTGTATATATTAGTTCACGTAACAGATCCGTTGGTATATAATCCAGGTGGATCATAATAATATCATATATTAAAACTATTCCACAAAGAGAGCTCAATGTATTTATTATAACAGACCATATATATTACACTACAAAAATCCAGTATTATTTCATGTGGGTATAGCGTATTTCAGCCAGTGAAACCTTGAGCAAGTTTTCTTCAACCCTAGACTGAATTTGTCTCGGAATCAGGGATGCAGATTTATTTTGAAGTAATTGAAGTAATCTTGCATTTTTGCTGTGTAATATATATGCTCTGTTATAATACAGTCGAGGAAAAATACTGAAACTACCCAAAATGACGCTTCTGCTAGATAAAAAGCCCGGTTGCTAATTTAGTATGTTTTTATATTTTAGATATATTTAGTAGAATGTTAAATCCAGAAGTAGTGGGCTTATATAGAGATGATGGACTCATCTTCATACCCAATAGTAATGGTTCGCTAACGGCGATGTTACAACAGAAAATCATGAGGGCCTTTAAATTACTAGGCATAGAAATAGAAAAAGATAAGTCATATGGTTCACTCTCCCCTTCTGCAAACCCTCAAATATTAATATCGGCCAGTAATTTTTAAAATTAATAAGTAAACGTTTCCACATAAAACAACACTCTAAGTAAGATCTTCAACAGGAAATCGATCGTATTTAGCTACTTCTCTAATAATAATATGTACCAAATGATCAACTCCCATAATAATTATATCTTAAGTAAATTTGGTGAGAAAACCAAGAAACAACGCATGCCACCACTGAAATTGCAGAAATAGGGAAAACCGCTCACTTAACGGCAATGAAGATCAATTAGGGTAATATAACAAGCAACCATGACCCCCAAAGAAATATGATAAATTTTAGTATTCATATTGGAGTGTCCGCGGGGGAATGGAAACAGATTTTATACCCATAGGTGCTCCTTTACCAATCCTAAATTAAAATACCAAACAGGCCTTACAAAGTAATTTTGGGGATTGAAGGGAAATGGTCTGAACCCTCAGATAGATTGGAAAATTATAGGGTTTGCTCATAATCTTAATAGTCTCAGAGATAGGTGCAGTCTATGTTTAGAGGAAAAAATTATAATAATTACATACAATTATCAATTCAAACTGCTAAATCAAAGGAACGAACTATTGTTAAAATGTAGACATAGAAACAGGTTTAAACTTATTTAAGATCATAGATCTTACCTTATTACTTGTTAACTTCCAACACTCTTAATTTTGAATATATAACAGTAATTAACTTCTACAAATTCCCTTTATTCTCCATATTAATCCTGTCTTAAAGCAGTTCCCTAATTTATGAATTACTTTTTTTTTAAAGAATTTAGGGTATGGCTTGTTTTGCGTAATAATTTAACCTATCCTCAAAGTTATAAATGGGTGACTTATTCTAACTCTAAATTGTTTTATCTTTAAATCTCCGATTCCTTAAGAATACCCAACATTTAAATCTATTCTTTCTTTATATTAATTGTCTAAATAAGATTTATTCTTAATATTATCAATACATATTTCTTGTTAGTACAATTTTTTAGCAGGAACCTAAATTCCTTTATATACAATTAAAGGTTTTGGTCATAAATAAACATCCCTTTCGTCCCTTCTTTTAGTTTCGGTTCTACACCTTACGCTTCATCTAACCTCAACTTAGGATCATAAGGTTAATATCGGGGTTGACTCCAGCTGTTATCTTCCTCTTTTAGAGAGATACATCCAGCCCGCCCCTTCCTAGCAACTCGGGCTTTTTATCTAGCGGAGGCGTTATTTTGGGTAGGTTCGGTATCTTCTTTCTCCGACTGGTATCAAAAATAAATCAGTCTAGGGTTGAAGAAGACTGGCTAAAGGTTGCACTGGCTCAAATTGGGTATGCGTACAGGAAGTAATTTTGGATTTTCTGCTGTGTAATATATATATATATATATATATATATATATATATATATATATATATATATATATATATGTGTGTGTGTGTGTGTGTGTCCCTGTGTAGAAAAGATTTTTAATGACGACACATTTGATTTAGTGTGTTAGGCGTGCGTCTTCAAGTCAGAATCCTGGTATTTTTATTCTTGTGTTGTGTTGATTTTCATTGGTCAGTCATGTTTCAATCAAATAACACAAAATAAAAATACCATAATTTATTTGTTCTTAATATTAATTGATCCTTATCTTATTCAATCACATTCTGATCCATATTTAATTTTCAATTCATCCCCCCTCACATACTCTTCTCTCTACATACATACATACATACATATATATATATATATATATATATATATATTATAAAAATATAGTTTAACGTGTGTTATATATAGAGGTATAAATGCTCAAAAAATTTTAGATATAGACACTGATTTCCACTAAGTGGCGATTGTCTGTTTCGTGCTTCAACGAAATCTTTAGTCTATATATATATATATATATATATATATATATATATATATATATATATATATATATATGTGTGTGTGTGTGTGTGTGTGTGTATGTATTTCGCTAGGTGTATTGAACACTGTGAGTGTAAACATTATGAAATTTTTGGTCTCATTTCAAGAAGAAAATATTTGGTCTCATTTCAAGAAGAAAATATTCCTCCCATTTTCCCGCTTGAGAAATTACTGTCACACCTTAAACATGTGTTTTTAATATCTTGGCATTTATCTAAGCTCGGCCTACTGATCGTAAGTTTTTTTTTTGTTTTTTTTGTTTTAAAAAAATCGGACACATATAAGGCTCAGTCATTACAGGAATATAGATGCTGTAATAGAAGCTAAGATGGCCGCAAGCAAATTAAGTACATTAAATGAGTAGGTTATCATCTGAGCCACTCGGAAAAGATTGCGTTTTAAGTCGAATAAAGAAGAGAAGTAAATATCGTTTGGGAGTTGAAATCTCATGAGATTTTTCGCACGTGAAATGTGATATCTTACTTTGCCGTCCGTTTCGCACAAGACTGGATTCGCTATTTGGGATTAGGCACACGCTGATTGATCTTCGCTTAACAAACAAAAAGAAGAGAGCAAATACGATTTATCACGTACCTTGCTTGAGTAATTACGAACCACTTTCCTTTGAAAAAAAATACGCAGTTAATCGATTTTGAAAGCATGTGTTTTTTTTGTTTTTTTTTCTAAATAGCTTTCTAAAAGCTTCCCGGTGAGCAAGATCTCAGCTTTCTTCAATTTTCGTCTACAAATCAATTCTTTCCTTTCCACCTTCTAGATTTGTATTTGTGTATACCTGCGTTGGCGGGGAAACAATCTCATTCATTTTCGTTTTTGTTATTCATGTTTTCATTTTATTTTTCTTTCGGTGCTATATTTATTTCAGCTGTATTACTTTGCTGGTGTATGTTTTCTGTAGCTTTTTTTACTTTGTTTTCGCTTGAAATTTAAGATTAATTACTAGGGGCAAAGTGTGATTTTCAGTTCTGGTTGGTAACCAGTCTAGAAGAAGAATAATTCTGAATTCAAAACCCGTTCGAGCTATCAACCCCATTCAGTAAGTAAACTATTTGCTATGTAATGTCATTCTGCGTATGGCGATAAACTACATCCGCTTCCAGGGTAAGACGATAAACTACATACGACAGCAAGGCCTCTGATCAGGCTGTTTTGAGGAGCGTGGAACCACGTCTTGATTGCTGGTGTTCCTAGGTCCACCCTGACCTGTGGTAGTAGCACTTGTTAGGGTCCTAGCTATGGGCAAATATTTAACCCCCAAACTAGGGTCATAACACTATGAAAGTGTAAAATAGGTTTTAATAGCAAAAATACTTTTTTATAAAAAAATTATTACCAGCAATAAAGTTTTGAAGAAAAAATTATTACCATCAATACATATAAATAAGATGTTGGCAGCAACACATTTTTGAAAAAAAACAAAAAAAAACTATTACTAGCGAAACATTTTGAAGAAAAAAAATATTACCAAAAATAGATTTTTGAAGAAAAAATATGACTGGAAACAAAAATTTTGTCGGTATTAAATCAACCATTGAGCTTGATATGCCGTAAACCAAAACAAACCAAACTAACCTATGCAATGCACAACGACAACATATAATTTGTTGAGATCTGTAGCATCATGTTCCTTGGTTGGATCTAGTGAGGTTGAACGAGTGAGAATCGCTTCCATGGTAAGCCTTCGTCTAAAATTGAATGTGCGAAGTGGAATAGTTAGGAGCGATGGAAGAAATGACATAATACTATAATAAAAATAGATAAAATATTGAAGAAAAAACCCTTTATAGAATTCTATAATTTAGAATTTGTTTTTTAACGAAACTTCCATTCTTAATGGCTACACATGATGGAGGGTTACCGAATGTGGTGTATGATATGAGCGTAAGAGAATGAACTAGGAAGTGAAAATTACTATGACAGATCTTAGACTTGTTTAAGAATATAGTTTTCAGAGAGCTGTGACTCTGTTCCACAAAGTAGCAGTTCTATGGAATATTTCTCACTGGAACGCGCTTATTACCCAAAATAGGGAAACAAGGGTTATTCAACCTTGTGAACGTAGCAGGAATAGCCTGTAACATTTTGAAATGTCAAAGCTAAATAATGAAGCGCGTCTAAATAACAGAATGTGAATAGCGATGTTGCATTTGTGGGAAAGTTGCTTTAGAGTGGGGAAAAAAAAAACTGCCAACCTTCCAGTAGACTGCGGAAGCGTTTTTTGAAATCTACCAAGCCTAAAATTAATGATTGCGCCGTTGCAGTTCAGAGGTGGCTTAAATTATCAATTTTCTTAGTCTGATATGACTGTTAAATCATTACAAAATGATAACGTATATCAGGCGAAATAAACTTAAATTACTGGAAATACGTATATAAAAAATTGACACTATTCAAATTTTTCAGACTGTTGACCTCATCTTTATTGTCAAATTCATGACGTTTCGGCTGTTGTAAGCTGCGGTCTTCTTCTCGTCATATGCGTTGGAATTTCGAACCGAATGCTTTATTTCGTCCGGTGAGGTAGATTGTTCTAATTCCACGTACCATGCCTTTTCTGGAAATCTAAGTTTCAGTTATTTCCCTTTAGTAACTCAACTCTCGATGATTTTGTTCACCTCTGCTGTGGCCAGGTATTGAATTCACCACTCTTTGTGTCAAATCCCTGGATTACTTCAACCGACGCTTTTATCCACTAGGCCAACTTATATGACCTGATAAAGGCCGGAGCGTAAAACGACCGAAACGCCGTGAATATGATAGTAAAGACGAGGACAACATTACGAACAATGTAAATAGTGTAAATAGTTGCAATACCTCATCTCAGAAATATAGACACCCAAAATAATGACCAGAATGAGGACTTCTATTGGTGACTTGGGTGATCGGTTAATTGCCACTACTATCCAGGCAGTTATTTCTGAGAATATATGTTACCAAGGTTATTTTTTGTTTACTTTATTCGCCGTCAAACACTGTGGCGTACGAGGGTCAATATATTTTATCAAGATAAGCTCGATTTGAGCGTAGGGATAAATAAATCCACGACCTTTCAAAATGTTTTTCAAACAAAGATATCGTCACTTGAAAAGTGCAAAATCTCTTCTTTGTACTGATAAATCGTTCGATCATTTTACCTTTCTCATACCTTTTACAAGTACATACATGTCTGTATCAGAGTGTGTGAAGAAAGACAAAGAATAATGATTTATACCAACCATAAAATCATCATCATCCCCTTCGGGGTGTGTTTGGTCATAGCTCTACACAACTTCTTATATTTGTAGCACTTAATTAACTGTATCACCCACTCAATGTTCTCTCATCCATTTACACAAACTTGTTCGGTAGGCTACTCACTGTTTCCATCAATATATTATGTGTGTGTCAAATTCTCCAAGTCCATTATTTCCTAACTAACGTAGCCTATTAATTTCGACAGTCTTTTTCAGAATCTATGTATAAGTCTCTATTTTGTTTCCATTAACTTTAAAACTTCTTCGTTAATCACATATTCCGTACATTGTATTCCCATCATCCTTCTGTAGAACCATATTTTTGTTGCCTATTTTTTCGTTCAATGAGAAAAGGACAGATAGCGATTGTCTTCTGAGATTGTCCTCGAACTTACCAAATCTGAGCGTGAGTAAGAATTGAGAATTTATTAATTCCCAGGGTTAATCTATTGGTATTAATGGCAGGGTGGGGGATGAATGATTAGAAACTTAGCGTTTCCATCAGGATAAGTAAGTTTAGATTATATTTTTTTTATCTCTCTCTTTCAAAATTTCTTATGATTTCTGGTTGGTATTGGAATATGAAATTTACCATATCTGACGACTTTCATCGAAATGCGATCAGCATTTACGAAGAAGAATATTGTTAGATATGACATCAGGTTAATTAAAAAAAAATGCATCGCACCTCATGTGTTGACACGTCACGAAAAGTGACGTCTAAATGAAAAATGTATATATATATATATATATATATATGATCATCACATGTCTCACACTCTGTGTATATATATATATATATATATATATATATATATATATATATATATATATATATATATATATAAAAGGTATTAACTAACCAGGTGGGGCATCAATATAAACATGATTAAAAATGAAAAATGAAACTTTTAAAGTTTATCGCTACACTGCTTATATATATATATATATATATATATATATATATAATCATCACTTGTCTAACACACTGTCTGTATGTATGTCTATATATATATATATATATATATATATATATATATATATATATATATATATATATATATAAAGAGTAACGATAAACTTTAAAATTTCTTATTTTTAATCATATTTATATTGAAGCACCATCTGATAGTTAACTTAATAGCGTTTTTATCTGTCAGGAATGTTCTTTAAAGCTAATCTTATTTCCACGTCTATCACATGATCAATTGGTATTGATAAGTTAATATTTTATGTTACTCAAATGTCTTTATATATATATATATATATATATATATATATATATATATATATATATATATATATATACAGGTCACCGAAAAAATGGGAACTTTTTAACAATCCAATAAAACCAAGAGTGATGGAAGAAAAAATATATTATACATAGTAATTGAAACCTGAAAACATGTCATTTAAGAAACAATGATGCTATTTTCATTTTTTAAAAATTACGTCCTGTAGATGGCGTCCTCCTGTACGAATGCATTCTGCTGTTGAGATTCCTCATTGACTGCTGCAACATCTCAGCTGGGATACTGTGAATTTCATCTTGAATTCTAAATGGCGAAATGTTTACTTGCTCAAGGTCACTGTCTCGCAGTGTTGCCACTTGCTCATGTCTGGCAATACGCACTTCAAAAATTCCCGTTTTTGGGGGTCACCCTGTATATATATATATATATATATATATATATATATATATATATATATATATAATTAGCAATATTGCTGACAAAGTAAATATAAGAATAGCAATACAAAACATAAATAACAACCGCCAAATCAAAACAGCCCAAGTAA
>CAHIKZ030000222.1:1812500-1825000 GCA_903632075.3 Acanthosepion pharaonis | reverse complement strand
ATATATATGGATCCGTGTGTGTAAGCTATGGTGAACTGAATATAGACACACACATATGAATGAACGTATCGAATATAACGCTATATCGATCACATACATCTTTATCTGTGCTGCTTCGTATACTTGCGACACATTTAATCTTAAATAATCTTTGACCGCTGCTTTAACTTGAAAACATGCATACATACATGCATACATGGATACACACACACACACACACATATATATATATATATATATATATATATATATATATATATATATATATATATATATATATATATGTGTGTGTGTCTGCATGTATGTATGTATTCAGACGTTATATTTTATTCATTATGGAAGAAAAATTCACTATATGAAAGCGAAATGACATAGCATAACATGCAGGTGTAACAAATGCAAACGATAAATACACTTCCATTCATCTCTATCGCCTGTACACAAACATACATTATATATATATATATATATATATATATATATATATATATATATATATATATATATATATACACACACACAGATGTATATTTAGAGAGATAGAACCAATAGTCGCTACACATACATATATTCATGCAAATCAAAATATATTTATATACACACGATTGCGCACACACAAACACTCACAGTTATATACGCGTTCTCCTTTGTATTTCATCTCTCATTCTCTATATGTATAATTCCCCCTCTTTCACACACACACACACACACACACACACACACACATATATATATATATATATATATATATATATATATATATATATATATATATATATACTGGCTCGACTCGGATACTGATAGATCCAGTTAAATAAACCTGCTCAACTCAAGCTGAATCTAAAGGACTGAAAAGAGACAAGCATGAATTGTTCTGCCTCCAATGTGCGTAACCATCACACTAGATTATTTGTTTCTCCATGCTTCTTCGGATTCAGTAAGTGAAAGCCTGAAAACCCTTTCGCGAAGCCTCTCCTATCTTTAAACATCAAATATCATTAGAGTGACATTCTGATGCATTAATTCCACAATTTCCTGGAATGCCGATGGAAATCTTTTGGTAGAGGAGCCGCGGAATGTCAGGATGCCTGCACTGAAAGAAAACAAAACAAGTGAATTCTAATTGGAGAGCAACGGTTCGATGAGTTTTCACGCAAAATCCCGGCGAAGATTGCTGAAACTTGTGTTCAACAATCGGTCATCAGCGCTTATTATAAGGCTCAAGGGACTTAATGATTTGCAGATCGACTAAGCAAATGAATGAATAAATGATGAGGTAATGAAAAAGGAGATCCAACGAAAGTATTAAAGAAAGCATAACAAAATATGGGGGGGATTTAAGAAGTCTGTTAAAATAAGAAATGCAAAGATCAGTTACATAAAGATTCAATAATTATTGAAGGTGAATACCAAACGGATGGATCACAGGTAATGGAATGAGGCGATGAAAGGACGAAGGAAATAATAAATTAAGAGGAGACACGTGGTGGAAATATTTATGAGAAAGTATGAAATGAATAGGTGTAGTAATAAAAAAGAGGAAAAGAGAAACTGCAAAAGCTCAGGAAATAAATAGGATGAAGGTATAAAAAAAAAGTTTCAATATGATAATTAATGAATAGAAAAGCGGGATTTTAAGTAATTTGGCAAAGAGAAAGGTGATAAAGAAAAGAAGCGAGATGAGAATCATTTAAGTAAAAAAAAACAAGGAAAAGAAAAAGAGAAAAGGAGACCGAAAAGAGAAAAAGCGGAAATGTAATGAGAAAGAGAAAAAAGAAAGAGAGAAGTATAAAACAAGGGTGACGACATAATAGGAATGAAATGGGAATGAAAATAGAAGGAAAACAGGTCAAACAAAGGAAAGGATGGAAAACAAAGGGAGAGAAGGAAAAGAATAAACAAAGGAGGTGGAAGAAATAATTATGAATAACAAAGGTGAGGAAATAAGTGAAAGCAAAGGGGAGGAAAGACTGGAAAAGAAAGAGAAAAAGACTGCAAAAAAAGAGGAAAGAATGAAAAAGAAAGGGGAGGAATGGATGCTAAACAAAGGGAAAAAGGATAAGAAAACAAAGTGAAAGAAAGGATAAAACAAAGGAAAGGAAAAGATGGAAAACAATCGGAATGAGAGGATGGAAAAGAGAAAAAGAAAAGCATGGAAGACAAAGGGAAGACGATAACGAAAAGAATGACAAAAAATGGTGATAAATAATGAAAAACAAATGGTTATGAATAAATAAATATTGACTAATCAGAAAGGCGAATAGAAAGACAAAAAATGAAGGAAAGAAGTATAAAGCACAGAGAAGGAAATAATAGAAAGCAAAGTAGAAAACGAAATTGGAAGCAAAAGTGAGGAAATAATAGAAAGAAAATGTAAGGAAGAAACAGAAAGATGGGGGAAATGCAAAATAAAGGAAATGATGGAAAAGAAAGGGGAGGAAGGAATGAGAAACAACGTATAGGAGAGGATGGAAAAGAAAGGAGAGAAAAAGCTGTTTAAACAAAGGGAAGGAAAGGATAGAAAACAAAGAGATGGAAAGAATGTAAAATAAATGGGAGGGAAGGAGGAAAAGCAAAGGGAAGGGAAGAATAGAAAGCAATATGGAAGAGAGGATTTAATACAAATTGGCGGAAAGGATGAAATAGAAAGAGGAGGAAAAGATGAAAAAAGAAGCCCAGAAAAAGATGGAAAACAAAGAGAAGGAAAGGACGGAAACCACAAGAGGAGGAAGGGAGGAATAAAAAGTGGAGGAAAGGATGAAAAACAAAGAGAAGGAAAGGATGGAAAGCAAAAGGAAGGAAAAGATGGAGAACAATGTGGAGGAAAGGATGAAAAACAAAGAGAAGGAAAGGATGGAAACCACAAGAGGAGGAAGGGAGGAATAAAAAGTAGAGGAAAGAATGAAAAACAAAGAGAAGGAAAGGGTGGAAAGCAAAAGGAAGGAAAAGATGGAGAACAATGTGGAGGAAAGGATGGTAAACAAAGGAGAAGAATGATACAAAGTAAAGTGAAGGAATGAAATGATAACAAATGGGAGTAAAGGATGGAAAAGCAAAGGGAAGGAAATGTTAGAAATCTAAGTGGAAGAAAGGGTGAGAAAGAAACGGGTAGAAGAGGTGCGAAACACAAAGGGCATGAAAGGATGTAAAAAACAAAGGTACAGAAAGGACGGAGAAACAAAGAGGAAGAAAGGGTGGAAAAACAAAGAGGAAGAAAGGATGGAAAAACAAAGAGGAAGAAAGGATGGAAAAGAAAAGAGAAAAAAATATGAGAAAGAAAGGGAAGGGAAGGATGTAAATGCAAAGGTAAGGAAAGCATATGCATCAACGGGGAAGAAACGATGGAAAAGAAACGGGAGGAAAGGAGAGAAAACAAAGGAAAAGAAAGGATGGAAAACAAGGGAAAGGAGAAGATGGAAAACCAAAGGAAGTTGAGGTAAAGATGGAAAACAAAAGGGAGGAAAGGATGAGAAAGAAACGGGAAGGAGAGGTTCGAAACACAAAAGGCATGAAAGAATGTAAAAAACAAAGGTACGGAAAGGACGGGGAAACAAAAGGCGGAGAAAGGATAGAAAAACAAAGAGGAAGAAAGGATAGAAAAACAAAGGGCGGGGAAAGGATAGAAAAACAAAGAGGAAGAAAGGATAGAAAAACAAAGAGGAAGAAAGGATAGAAAAACAAAGGGCGGGGAAAGGATAGAAAAACAAAGAGGAAGAAAGGATAGAAAAACAAAGAGGAAGAAAGGATGGAAAAGAAAAGAGAAAAAATATGAGAAAGAAAGAGAAAAGGAAGGATTTAAAAGCAAAGGGAAGGAAAGCATATGCAACAAAGGGGAAAAAGATGGAAAAGAAACGGGAGAAAAGAAGGAAAAACAAAGAAAAAAAGGATGGAAAACAAGGGAAAAGAGAAGATTGAAAAACAAAGGGAAGTTGAGGAAAAGATGGAAAGACAAAGGGGAGAAAAGGATAGAAAAGAAAAAGGGAGAGAATGATGGAAAACAGGGGAAGAGGGAATGATGGAAATAAGGATATAAGGAAAAACAAAGTGGTGGAAAGAATGGAAAAAGAATCAGAATGAATAACTGAAAACAAAAGAGAGGAAAAGATGGAAAAGAAACTGGAAGAAGAGGGGGAAAACAATGGCGGGAAAAATATAAATTGAAAATGGTATAAAATATGGTTTGTTTAGCCGCATATCAACCTCAATGGATTATTTAATGTCGACACAATTTTTATTGCTGGTAATATTCTTTTTTCAATAATGTATTTCTAGTTATATTTTTTCTTCAAAAAATCTATTTCTGGTAATATTTTTCCTTCAAAAATATATTGCTGATAATATTATTTTTTTTTTTTTTTCAAAATGTATTGCTGGTAATAACGTTTTTTTTTTTTTACTACGTGTTTCTGGGTTTAAAACCTACTTTTAGACTTTAATAGTGCTTTGACTCCAATTTAGGGGTTAACTATTTGCCCATAGCTGGGACCCTAACAGGTGCTACCACGCCGGGTCAGGCTGGACCTGGGAAGACCAGCAATTAAGAAGTGTTTCCACGCTCCTCAAAACAGCCTGATCAGAGGCCTTGCTGTTGGACGTAGTTTATCGTCTTACCCAGGACGCGGATGTTGTTTATCGTCATATCCAGGACGGAGTATAAGAATATAAAACGCAATATAAGAGAAGAAAATGAACTTAATTCCAAGCTCGAGATTCGGTCAGTTTATTTAATGAGATTGTTTTGTGGACGTAAGGGGAAAAAGGTATCGAAGACTATGAGGATATGTAGGATAGATAACTTTAGCTTCGACTTGAAGTGCTTAAGACTGCATTGATCGTTGAAGCATTCTTGCGTCAGTCTATTCAGCAAAGTAGCGTTTCACGGGAAGAAAGAAGGAAGAATGTAAAGCAAGTGATGAAAAAGAATGGAAAAGAATTGTCAGAAATGAGGAAAAAGGTGTAAATCGAAAAAAGACAGGGAAAACGAATAATAAAAAAATAAGAAGAAGAAAAGAAAGAAGAGAAAAGAGAAGAATAAATTAAAATATAAGAAGATAAAATAAAAAAAAAAAATATGATAACATATAAAAAATTAAAACTAAAAAGATTCTTTATCAATAATACGTCAAGTAATTACAATAAATTGTGTTTTATATTATCCTGTAATAATATTTTCAATTTGCAATGGCGAAATACTTATACATTTAAAGATTTTTATTCCAAAAACTTCAAGTACTACGTAATTAAAAATAAGATGTAAATTTTAATCTTCATCATTCAGTGTGGCGTCGTAATGTCTGTGCACACTTCAGCATCTTACGAGTTCATTCCACAGGTCTGGATTGAAAGTCGGGGAGTTCCATCATACGTAGAGTGTCTTTATCTAGTAGAACTGCCAGTGTCTATACTTTTCTAATTCAAACTACAGACGATATCCTCCGACTTGTAGGCTCACCTCGGTCTTGGATACGGGTACATTGGTGCCATCGGGGGAACCGCTCGCTGTGTGTGATTGTCTTCAGTCTTGAAAACACATTGTCCATCGATGCTATGCCATCATGGCACTAGCTCATACAATGAGTTGCTTGTTATAAGTAATACAGGGGTATGAAGAAATGGTATAGAAAAACATAGCACATAAAAGTGAAGTGCAGAAAGAAAATTAAAAATGAATAAATGAACGAGGAAGAATGAAATTTAAAAAAAAAATATGTAGGGAATGAAAATTATGAAGAAAGGAAAGAAACTTCAAAGAAAAAAGAAAAAATAAAGAGGGAAAGGAAATAAAAAAAAACGAAAAAGAAGATGGAAAGGAAATAAATGAAAATAAAGTAGCAAGGAATGAAAGTAAAATGAAACATATAATGAATGATAAAAAATAAATTAGAAATCGGAAAACAGAAAGAAAAAAGAAAAATGGAAAGAAAGAAAAAATGCAGAAACAATGAAAAAAAGAAAAAAGAAAAAAAGAGAATGGATACAGAAAAAGGAATTGATTACAGAAAAAGAAAAAGAAAGAAAGTGCTTACAGTAAAAAGAAAAAGGAGAGAAATATTTTACAGAGAAAAGTAAAAGAAAAAAGTGCTTACAGAAAAAGAAAGAAAGTGGGTACAGAAAAAAAGAAAAAATAAAGAAATTTTTTATAGAAAAATAAAAATAAAGGTAGTGGTTATAGAAAAAGAAAAAGTAAAGTAAGTGGTTATAGGAAAAAAAAATTAAGAAAATGGTTATAGGAAAAAGAAAAAAGGAAGAAAGTGGTTCTCGGAAAAAGAAAAAAGGAAGAAAGTGGTTATAGAAAAAGAAAAAAGGAAGAAAGTGGTTATAGAAAAAGAAAAAAGGAAGAAAGTGGTTATAGAAAAATTCGTTATAGGAAAAGAAAAAAGGGGTTATAGATAAGAAAAATGGGGTTATAGAAAAGAAAAGGAAGAAAGTGGTTATAGAAAAAGAAAAAAGGAAGAAAGTGGTTATAGAAAAGTCGTTATAGAAAAACCGGTTATAGAAAGAAAAAAGGAAGAAAGTGGATATAGAAAAAAAAGTGGTTATAGAAAAGAAAAAAGGAACAAAGTGGTTATAGAAAAAGAAAAAAAGGAAGAAAGTTGTTATAGAAAAAAAAGGAAGAAAGTGGTTATAGAAAGTCGTTATAGAAAAGAGAAAAAGGGATTATAGAAAAGAAAAAGGGGTTATAGAAAAGAAAAAAGGAAGAAAGTGGTTATAGAAAAGAAAAAAGGGGTTATAGAAAAGAAAGAAGGGGTTATAGTAAAAAGAAAAAAGGGGTTATAGGAAAAGAAAAAAGGAAGAAAGTGGTTATAGAAAGGAAAAAAGGGGTTATAGAAAAATGAAGGGGTTATAGTAAAAAGAAAAAAGGGGTTATAAAAAAAGAAAAAAAGAAGAAAGTGGTTATAGAAAAAGAAAAAAGGAAGAAAGTGGTTATAGAAAAAGAAAAAAGGAAGAAAGTGGTTATAGAAAAATATGAGCAGAAAAGAATAATAATGGAAGAATATGAAAAAAACAAAAAAACAAAAAAAATAAAAAAAAGATAAAAACGAGTCAATGTAAAAATAATTCAAGAATAAAATTATAAACGAAGAGAAAGCAAGAAGTCGAGAGAGAATAGAAAATGAAATGGATGAAAAGAAAAGCGAAAGACATAGAGGAAAGATGGAAAAGGAAAATCGAGAAAAAAGAAAAGTAAAATGAAAATAGAGAGAAAGATAGAAAACAAAAAATGAATAAGGATAAAAATTAATGAATCTACAAAGAAAGAATAAAGAATAAATAACAATGAGGACGCATAGAGAATTAACATAAAAATTAAAAAGTGAAAATGAACTGAAATCTATGATTTAACAGGCGGAGAAACATAAATGCAGGCAATAAAGGTAAAATAAACGAACGAAAATGAAGGAATAAAATAAAAGAAAAAACAGATTGAAATAATCAGCCAATCCTTAAATTCGCTAAAATAAGATTTCGTGGGGGAGACATGAAGACTATAGGACAGAACAATAAAAGAAACGAGAAAATAAAGTACGTTCAAATAACTTGGACCGATTTTAATGTGAATAAAGCATAAGCGTCTAATTTTTTTTTCTTTCAGATTTGGGAGATATTATTTTTCACACCTAATTGCCATGACTTAAATAACATGATGCAACAGAGAAATACATATATTTTCACAAATAACACTGATTTATTTATGGCTGAGTTTGATCCGTCTTAATGAAACACCCTTATATATAATCCGTCGTAATGAAACACCTTTTATATGAGAAAATAGTAAAGACTAAAAGAAAAATATAAAAGAAAGAATAAGTATTAAAAAGAAGATAGAGGAAATAAAGACAACAGTTAAATGAAAGAAACAAGGACTAAATAGTTTTGAAGTATTGAAGTAAGGAAAGAAAGAAATAGTGAGCAAAAGAAAAAAAAGGAGATGAAGAAGAAAAAGGAATTAAAAACAAATAAATTGGCGAATGAAAACAAGAAATGTAAATGTAATGTGAGAAAAAAGATGGAAAAGTAACCAATGAAATAGAGTAACAAAAAATTGGGAAAAGAAACATAAAAGCAATAAATAGAAAGACTGTAAACCAAAATAGAAATAGCATAAAACAGTAAAATCAGAATGAAAAAAAAAACGATGATGGCAGAGATGGTAAAACGGATATAAAATTCCGGTTGGAGAAACAGTTGACGACCGATTTAATGAATAAAAAGTCACAAGGAAAAATTCGAATTATTTTACACAGCATGACGAATAGCTTTCAAAAAGACGTTCCAGTCAGGATTTGCGTCACTTAATACGAATTAAGTTGATTGGAACCACGCGGCATGTCACCGGCGCGAAGGGAAAAAGATCAAAAGCTAAGCAGAAACGTCTACTGAGGCGCACACCCCATCGTCAGTGAACAAGGAACATCAACAGGGAATAAATTAAGGCAAAGTTGAAAAGTTTCCCTTTTACTTGTGCGAATCAGAAAATCGGTTAAGTGCTTGGACTTGCTGAACTGACCATCGGCATAAAGACGCGCGTCTTTCAGTCTCATGCCACACGCTGACGATTTCAATACTTGCACACATCCATACGTAAATGAAGACGTCGACATTGTATTTAAATACACACAACGTAGAACTGGAGCGACATACATCCGGCAAGAATGTGCGTGTATTGAAATAGTTGGTTCGAGTTAAGGTTCACTTCGAAATATTACCTTTAAAAACATGCTTGAATCCACCCATTTTTCTCTCGTAGAAATGAGTCAAACAACAGGTTAGATTCGGCAGTCAAGCTTTGAAGGTCAACCAATTTGGGTAATGGTAAAAACTGAATTCAAAATATTATCAAAAGCAAAGAAAACCGATTCAACAATATTTAAAAAAAATTAAAAGGCAATTCATCGATAAAGTAATCTGTGGAGATGGTGACATGTTCTGAACATCAAAAATCGGATGAAATACAATTGAGAATTTGTGTCTAATAATGCATGTGCACGAACTGATACTTTAAAAAAATACACTGTAAAGGAATTAAACTCTCGCATATAGTGCGCATTCAGAAAATAAATACCGAATATTATATTTACAAAACACAAATTCGTCAGACTGATAAGTAAAAAAAATAATCATTAATAGAAACCAGAATGCGTATTAAATAAGAAATTTTTTAATTGCTTTACTAATATATATATATATAGATATATACACACACACACACACACACACACACGCACACACACACATATATATATATATATATATATATATATATATATATATATATATCTATATCTATTTAGAGAGAGCCAGTAAATGATTTGGGACTGTATTTGAGAAAATATTTAATAAAAAAAAAAAATAGAAATAATAATTTGATTTTAGTTGATTAAAAGTAAAATACTTTTAATCAACTAAATACTAATAATTTTTGTGTGGTTTGAAGATTTCTTTCAAAAGTCGGTTTTCCCGCCCCCAAAAAATGAAGAACAAATTTTCATCGGTGATTTGCAAAAAGTTCTTTAGAAAGATCATGGAATCTGTTTTCTTTTGCTTTTACCACTGTTCTAAATTCAGAATTTTGTATTTCTGAAAAACGTTAAGCTGTTGTTTGACTCATAGGTAGGGCAGGGAGACATGGAATGGTACCTTTTCTAAAGTAAACGCTGGAACCTGAGACCGACTCGTCGATTTCGCCACATTACTGCTTAAAGTACTTTACTTATTGAGAAATACTCACACAACAAACACACACACACACACACACACACACACATATATATATATATATATATATATATATGGGGAGTAACAGTAAAATTTTCCAATTGTTAGATTAAGTTCTGAAACGTTGTCTCTTTGAAATGATTAAAGATAATAGAATTCTCCCAGGTTTTTATAACATTACTACACTCTACTTTGAGCTATAACAATGTTTGATTGCTCTTCAAGCTTAACAGAAGTATCATGATGAAATCGACCATAAACCAAAATGACATATCTATTAATCATCGCTAATGATGGGAAGCACATGAAGTATTGAAATAAAGTTCATATATATATATATATATGTCTGATTGACTGACCTTTTAGATCTAGCGCTTCGCTTCTTGAAGAGGATACAGACAAGCTGATTGAAAACTGCTGAGTCCAGTAAAACACGTTGATCTCCATTCAACCCGCTCCAAGGCTAAGCGCTCGAAGGTGTTATGAGGTATATTGACAGCTGACAAGTTGCTCTTCAGCTTGTCTTTGTATCTTAGCAGTGGGCGTCCTACATTCTTGTGACCCTGATCTAACTGGCTGTACATTAGGATCTTGGGTATCTCGTCATCAGATATTCTCAAGACATGACCAGTCCACTGTAACTGAGAATGTATGAGAAAAGTCTTGATTCCTCCAATATTACACCTGTTAAACAGGTCTACGATAGATGTCCTATCTTCAAATTTAACTGCACAGATGACACTCAGTTTATATATATATATATATATATATATATATATATATATATATATATATATATATATATATATATATATATATTCCAGGAGCAATTTCAAACTTATTCAAGATGATCTTCACCCTCTCTAACCTTTTAAATTCTCTCCCGGATTACCAAGGTGCCACAAAGTTTTCACGTACTATTTCATTTTCAAGTCGCCTTTCACTTATCTTTAGACAGTCATGGCTGAAACTCCTCTCTCACATGCCAAACGTCTTATTCATGGAATTGGATATTTTCTAATTGATCTCTTTAGGTCTAAGTTGAAGTGACGATCCCTTTTCCTGTTGCGACCTTCTGATCCAGTTTTCTTCTCAACTGTTCCCTCTTTTTCAAACTTATTCAACGTTCGCTTGATTGTTCTTGAATGGACTTTGAACATGGTAGCCAAGTATAAATGCTGATACCATTACTGAAGGCCTGAAAGATTATTTTCATTTCGCCATTGCTTAGGTGGGAAATCATTGGGTCTAATACAAAACAATTTGAACTTGCTCTTTTTTAGCTAAAGAGCTCAATGGTTTTTTCAGTGATTCTCACAACAAATGGGACCAACATGGCGAAACGTCTTATCTGAAAACATGGCAAAAAGAAACTCAAATATTTTAGAGTTTTTTTTTTAAGTATTAAACATTTTGTGGGATGGATAATTCTGCTGTTACCCGATCTGGATAATTTTTCTGTTGCACGCTGTGTAAATATATATATATATATATATATATATATATATATATATATATATATATATGTGTGTGTGTGTGTGTGTGTGTGTGTGTGTGTGTGTGTGTGTGTGTGTATAAGACTATTTTTTGTCGATTCTTCAAAAGTTATTCATGCAAAGAAAGATTGGAATTGTCATAAAATGGAAACCGCCTAATCTGCAATTAATACACTAAAAAACAACTTTCCTTAATTGAAATATAGCACCTGATTCCAAAAATGTGTCACTAAATCTGTCCTAGACTTGTGTACTGAACTGATGTACGACAAATCGAAATAGCGAGACGTCACACAAAATATAGAAATAGTGTTTATTCTTTTAACCCTAAGCTGCGTTAGCACAATAAAGTCAAATTGAATACTGTTGCCATCTCGTTTCTCTTCTCGCACTTCTCACCTGTTGAAATCCCTGCCGTTTGCTTACTTACCTGATAACTGCAATCTTCAAAAATTTAATGCAACGTCAATCGATATCTTCTATTTTTTCGAAGCCTGTTCATAACATGTCCTTTCTTCAAAACTACCTAACCCAAATTCACATTCTACTCAATCGCTTTCACTCCCTGTAACACTCCCTGCCTACCAGTGGCATTACCATCTTGCTCGTAGTAGTTAAGTCACATATATTTTCCGAGATAATAATTATTCTTTTTCAACAATTAGTTGAATACTCAGCTTTTATATATATATATATATATATATATATATATATATATATATATATATATATATATATATTTATTTACGAACATTTCGCATTTTGTATATTTTATCGGAATCATAACACGTACATAGTGTATTTAGAGAGTTTTTTCTCTCGATCTTCGCTATATATCGTTTGTATATTATTTTTATTTCATTAGTTTGTCGTCGGTTGTAAGCTATGCATATATATATATATATATATATATATATATATATAATATGAAGCTTCATTATTACATAATATTTTATTTTAAAGGACATAAGTGTATTGTAAAGCAGATCGAACTTCTTTCGTAGTTTAAATTAATTTCAAGAGTATTTCGTAGTTTATTGTATTTAAATGACTTCAAATTTGTAAATTAGTTTTAAATAAATCTTAAGGAATATTATGGTGCTTTATGTGCTTTTTCTATTATTTTATTTTTATATAATTTTTTGTGTGTACCGCAATATATATATATATATATATATATATATATATATATATATATATATATATATATAGCTATGTTTATGGGCAATTCTTTTCATTTTGCGAATACATCCATTTAAAGTTAACTGACCTGTAATAATGTGAAGA
>CAHIKZ030000222.1:1727500-1807500 GCA_903632075.3 Acanthosepion pharaonis | reverse complement strand
TTCCTTCTTGTCCTTTTTAGCTCTCAGATAAATTTGACTTTTCTCTATCTAATGACCTTTCTGCCAGAGAATTTACAGAAGGTCGTTAAGTAGGTTATACGATACATTTCTCTGTCCCACTTGCTTTAATATGTCCCGTGTATTTCATATTTTCTAAGCCTTCTTTCCTCATTATGTGCCCAAGGAATTTCAACTGTATCTGATGTTAAGTATAAGTGTTCTTTTTGTTTCTATTTTCTTTAAAAGTGTGTCATTGCTCACATGTTCAGTATCCGGGATTCTCAGCATCATTCATTTTGCTTAACATTTGGAAGGCTTGTTACGCTATCCCAATACTTTATCCAATACAATAAGATATGACTATATATATATATATATATATATATAACGGACACAATTTCGCTTGCTTCAAGCTGGTATCGAAACCCGACTGATTTGACATCAGTCAGATATCTTACCTCTAGGCCACCGTCGCATAAAAAAGAAAGTAAGAGAATTTTAACGTTTTTCACGATACGAAATACGCCAGCGGCTCGGAAAACTCAATTCATACTTGAAGAGTAATGCTTAATAGCAGTAGAAGCCTGTTTTTGTTTTTAAAACCCCTTTTTCTAGAGAGCTCAACATTTTTTCCGGGAGCATATATATTGTCATCCACAGACAGACTGTTTCCCTGTATCGTAGCTCCTCAGTGTGGCTAAACGTTCGATTTCTTCAAGCCGGGATTGAAATCTGGTAAATTATTTGTGAGTGCTTTATACGTAGGTTACATACAACTTGAAAGAACTTTTCGAAAAATCAAACCCCAATTTGATCTTGATCTTTTTTTAGGAAAGTTGGATTATATAATAAAATATAATTCCAATTTGGTGTCTGATGATGAAAGGGAAAACTTTGATACTTGCCCGGTGAGAAATTTTCAAAGAACAACGCACCTCTGAAAACAGTGAATTAAAAAAAAAAAAAGAAGCAAGATAACATCGAAAAAGAAGGAAAGGAAAGGGAAAGTCTTTTTGAAAGCATTTCAACCTTATTTAAAGAAAAAGAAAAAAAAGAAAAAAAAACTGTTTGACCTTAAATGATCTCTTGTTGATCGAGGGGTCGTTAAGTTTTAAACAAACAAACAAACAAAGGTTACATACGCCAGTGGTTTGGGCCGTGTAAACCAGTAGGGAATTCTAAAATTATCGTTTTCGTCATCATCATCAAATAGATTAACTACTGTTACTGAACATCATTTAACAAATCCTTTCCTGAGGGTCGTCACTTTGCAGTTTATTGCGATGTCTTAGCTCCTAAATTCTCATATTTATTCGTTTCCTGTTTGTAAAATCTTTGACAAGATTGTTCGTTATATAGTGTGTACCTTTTCAACCAAAAAGAATTACGTACACGGCTTTCTTTTTCTGCCCGCTCTGTGCGCCATTGTTTTTTTGGTCTCTTAACATTTTTGACCATATATTTTATCTTTTGTCCTCTCATTTACTTAGTCCACTTATAGTCGGTAAGATTTATCCTGTGTTTTCGTCTTCCCTTGCACAATTCTCTGTTTGATTTAAAGAGACCTTTTAGTTTTTATCATTCACCCCTGAACGTCATTGCTAATAATATACATTCTTCGTAATCTTTATGTCGTAAGAATTATGGTCAAGTTGATTTTTAATGGTGTCTCTACATTTATTAAATGCTTCCCTGCCAACCGTTATACGACATCTTATTTCATTTTATTGGTAGATTTTTAATTTTATTACCTAACAGAAGCAGAATTATTCCTGGACTTCTTTGAGTTCATATATAGTTTACGTTAAGACATCAGGAACTTTAAAAAAAATTCTAAAATTCTAAACAGTCAAATGTTGTCGAACTAAAACGGAAAAAAATACATTAACATTGCACCTTTTAATCCAGTTATTTAAAACATTCTTTTTAAAAATAGTTTTACACCAAGTAATGCAATGAATACCTTAAGAATCAAGGGGTTACTGACACTGTAATGATATCAGAAAAAAAATATTATTAATGTTAGAGGAGAGTAAAAGAACGCGAATTAAAAAAGACAAAAGATAGCGACTGACATTGCATTTAAAAACTAAAGAGACATTGCCGCCAATCAAATACTGCGTATAAATTAATAAATTCTAGATATCAAACAGGAAAGCCATCCAAAAAAATTACCTTAAAACTATTTATAAAAAATGATAAAACGTAGTTACATTACTCATTCAAAGATTACGAATATACAATACATACGTAAAGTAATAGAAGGCGGATGAATTTAATACAACACACACACACACACACACACATATATATATATATATATATGAGATAATATAGAGTTATAATATAAGTTACCCCTATATTTATTGATAAATTTCTCAATATTCAGGACAGAATGCGTGCAAAAATAAATGTGGATAGATGTAATCGACGACGAGTGGTATGAGTCTTTTTTTATGTTTGGAATCAAAATTCAAGCCTGAAGATTGCGTTCAATCATGAAAGACCCTGTTGACACTTTATCTCTCTCTCTCCCTAGAAGTCAACACTCAGAAGCGATAAGCTGTTTCACGCTAAACGCAATCGTCAGACCACATACGTTGTTTGTTTTTTTCACAACTATTTATTTATAGAGTTCCGTGATGCCTTGTGGGTAGTCTATTCTAACGCTTATTTTGGTAGCAGTGGTCTGTTTATTTTATTATTATTTACTTTATATACATATTTGGACTTTACTTCTTTTTCTTTATTCTATTCGGTTTTCGATTTTTAACAAACGTAGTAAAAAATTTTTAAGCAATATGACAAATTCTACACGCAAAACGCTCTCTTTTGAAGGAAAAAACTCATTGTAGCTAACTATCAAGAAAAAAAGTCAATTTCAGAAATTTCTGATATTGTTCATAAGTCTAAAATGTCGTTTATCGTGTAATTAGCAGGTATAAAACCGATAAAACGTTAGATGCAAAACCAAAAACCGGCAGACCTCCAAAAACATCGCAAAGAGAAGATCGAAGAATTGTTAGGATATCTACAAAAATCCGTTTTGAAACTGCTACATCAGTTGCCCGTAAATTTAATGAAGAGACAGATAATAAGATCTCAAGGAAAACGGTTGCTCGCAGGTCAAAATATGCAGGTTTGCATGCCCGTATTCCAGCTTCGAAACCTCTCATTTCAAAGCGAAACCAAAACCTGGAGTATGCGAGAGAGCATTTTTGGACTGACGCACAATGGGATACAGTTCATTTCAGTGACGAGTCCAAGTTTACTATATTTTGTTCTGAGGCCAAAACTTACGTACGCCGTAGAACAGGTGAAAGACTGTCTTCTCAATCTGTCAAGAAAACCGTTAAGTTTGGTGGCGGCAGTGTGATGGTGTGGGGAATGATTTCATCTACAGGAGTTGGCCCTATCATCCGCGTACATGGCAATATCAATGATGAGATTTACAAAACGCTTCTTCAGCTGCATGTGGTACCAAAATTACACCATAATCTTTATGAATCTCCTATTTTCATGCAGGACAATGCACCTTGCCACAAGGCTCAGAAGGTTATGGCTTTATTTGAAGAAGAAGGAATCGCCCTAATGAAGTGGCCAACCCAGAGCCCCGACCTGAATCCAATAGAAAATGTTTGGTAGATAATTGGAAAAAGGGCTTAGAAAAGAAACCCTCAAAACCAGGATCACCTATGGGAGTTATTGAGAGACGAATAGGAGGGAATTACTGCTGATTTTTGCAAGAAATTAATTAGATTATGTGGTCGACGATGCAGAGAAGTCATTGAAAATAAGGAGATGTTTACCAAATATTACATTTTGTTGATATTTTGTTCACAATCAAGTATTAGCAAGATCGTTCCTTAACTTTTATCCAGTAGCTTATTTCCTTTGTTCCGTCCGATTATCAATTATTCTGATCTATGGCACATGATCTGGTTGAGCAGTACTTTTATTTTAATGAAGATGCCAAAAAATGAATGAACTCGTCGTTAGCCTTTAAAAAGATGTCGTTTTAGCTACCGATGGGCAATATTTTCAGTGACATGTTTCTTATTAATTTTGTAAACAAAACATTACGTTTCATGATAAATCAGCAATAATTCATTGAAGGTCCTTATATATACATATATATATATATATATATATATATATATATATATATATAGTCTTGACCTATAATTAAGTTAACATCGTGAGAGCTATTTTATTCCATAAGTCATTACTTTAATAATATTTTTAATAATCATGAATTATATTCTATTACAATTAACGACGGCATTTTATGCAAAAGGGAGTTACCCCCTTGATACATAACGTGTTTACGCAAATTCAAATTTTCTGAAAAATTATTGAAAATATATTTTTTAATTTTTCGTCTTTCGAATTTAAGAATTTGACTGATATAAATTATAAATAATTAATTGAAATTTTATAGACAGCATTAATAAAATGAACAAGTCGATGAACACTACAAAATTGAACACGTCAATAAACAATACAAAACTGTGTATTAAATACACTTATTAAATCAACACCACTAGAAAGCGAATTTCTGAACGTAGGACGTAGGCGATCATGGCTCTCCACAACTTTCTGTCTTCTCTAGCACTTAATAATTTTTGTATTTCTGTTATTTCTACTAAATCCTGATCTACCACCTATTTACTCAAACTCAGTAAGTATGTCATGCGATGGTTTCCTCTGGACGACCTTGCCCTCTCAGTGTCCTGTGAGTATCAGTTTCTCCAGGCGCTCCATCCTCATTATGGGCCCCATCAAACTCAACTGTCTCTTCCAGATGTTAAATATAAGTTTCCTTTTTACACTATTTACAATATTCCGGCTATTGTCCTCATCTTTGTTATCTGCCATATTTATCACAACGTTTCGGAGGTTGTACGCTCCGGCCTTCTTCAGGTAGTTGGAATATCGAAATAAACCCTTTATTTCGCTCGCTGGGGTAGACTGTTCTAGTTCCACGTGCCATGTCTAATGGATATCAGTTATTAGTTATCTCCTTGTAATTTCCCTCTCCTGTCTACCCTAGCGAATTTTAAACAGGTGAAATTTAAATTTTTCCTGTAAAATAACCTGTTTGAAAACACTTTGAACATTGTGACCAATATAATCCATTGTCTGTCTATATTTCTTAGATGGGGTATTGTAACTATTTACATTGTTTACATTGTTCGGACTGTTGCCCTCATCTTTATTGCAATATTCACAACGTTTTGGCCGCTGTACGCTACAGTCGTCTTCAGGTGATACATGTTGAAATTTTGAACTGAACCCTGTATTTTGTCTACAAAGACACATGGCTCAGTGGAAAGAATAGTGTTTAAAGTAATCCACTGACTTGACCCAGATAGTTGTGACTTCAATAACCGGCCACAGCAGGGGGGGGGAGGAAAACTTGGAGAGTTGCGTTACTAAAGATAATGAACTGGAACGAAGATATCCAGATATGAAATGGTACGTTAAATTAGAACAGTTTATTTTTTATTTTTTTTTGTATACAGGATACTGAGCATAGAGGAATTGAAAGAAACGGTAATTCAGAAAACCCCGAAAGTCGTTTAAATTTAGGTTAAATCTCCTGAAGTTACCCGACTTTAAATCAATTAAAATAATCAATAGTACATTGATTTACTACAACTGACCAAAATGATTGTTTCATTAAAAGACACACTTTGCTATAATAATCGACTTTGAAAAGAATGACAATAGCTTAAAGTAAGCGATAAATAGCGGAAAACTCTTCAATATTTTCATATTTTCTATGATTAATTTCTTTATTTTACCAACACTTTTATTGGCTATTACCAACAAAATGTTGATAAACCGTAAAAATTCAAACTCGAAACTTGTTTTGCAGTGTAAGAATAATATTATTTTGAGACCGAATATAACAATAATAATTTTTATTGAGAAAAAGAATAACGATTCTAGACACAATTACTACTATTTATCCCAAACCCGGAGTGGGGGGAAGTTTCATACATTTCCAAAGATTATTTACGAGGAAGTGAATGCAAAAATATTAATACAATTCGATCTTTCCTTTCCTATTTTACAATCTGAATTTTTATTAGGACACTCGAATTTTCTTTTGTATCTTGTTTCATTAATATTCGTCTTTGTTTCATTTATGGCCCTGATTTTCTATCATTTCAATGAAGTTTATTCAAACTATTCGAGATTTTTAAAAGGATGTGCAAATTGAACCATTTGTTGTCAGTGACGTTACAAGCTTTAAAAATGTCTCCATTTTTGGATTTATCAGAAGCAGCTTCAAAAGAAAAGACCTGCAGTTTCAGAGATCTTTGTTTACGCTGAGGATATCTCGTCTTCTGTGCTAGATTTAGTGATCTGGTTGAATTTGAAAGTTCTAAATCATATTAATTTTTGTAATCTCGATAAGACTTTCCGGTTTATTCTGGCGCGGCTGGTTTTGTGTATCATATTAATCCACTGTTTGCGTCTTGTTTCGTCGTTGTACTTTGTTTAATCTTTAACTTATCTGATGCCCGATGGCAAGCATTGCTTTGCTGTTGCTTGTTTTTTTTTTTTTGGTTTATTTTTATCAAAATAGAGTATGCTTTCTTTTTGTGTTTTTCGATATTTATTTTAAAGACTCTTGTAGCTTGGAAAATATTTCTCATCTGATTTCCGAGGATTTTCTATATTTATTTTATATTTTTTTAATTATTTATTTTTCATTTACTGTTTTTGCACCATCAAAGATCATTCAACTGCGCTATATATTGCTCGTATCCTTGAGATGTAGACGCTCCTTGCCGTTTTCAGTGTTGGATTTGATCTTGCGTCGAGTGAAAAAAAAAATTATTTTCTAGCATCATTATTTTAAGTAGGCATATTTCTTCTTTTAAGATCACAATTTATCTAATTCTATGTCCCGTTTCCCTTCAGATCTTGGACAATCATAGCTTTCTACAACTTTCTGTTCTTTGCAATAGTTAGCAAAGTTGGTCTTTTGCCTGTTTATCCTAATGCACGTTCTGCCAGCCATGTACACAAGCTTGTTAGATAAGTTATTCATTATTTTCCTGTTGTTCCTGGCTTCGGTAACTCCTATGAGTGTCAAATTTCTCAAGCTCTCTTTCCATATTATGCACTCTATCAACTCTCTCTCTCTGATACTATGTACGCATTTCTTTTTGGCGTCCATTTTCTCTAAAACTTCATCGTTGCTCACATGTTCAGTCATTGGTATTGTTGCGGATGTTTGTGATGGGTGTTGGAGAGGAATTATCAGAAGGTTTGATTTATCAGAAGGTTTAAAATTGTGTGTGTTCAATAATCTTCCATCCACAACAATTAATACAAGATAAAGAAATAATGATTCAGAAACATCTTGTTTCAAAACATGACAATTGAATTTATTAGTGTTTGGTATACATTTATGAATACTGAGTGAAAAGGTAGGACAGAGTCGTGTCCCTTTGATTAGGTAATAGTTGTAGCTAAGTTCATATTATGAGAAAGTAATATTAAACTGTAATAGAATGTAATGTGTTCGTATTGAGTGTTTGGAATTGTATAAACAAGTTAAGTAGAGTTCAAATATAATACTTGCATGAATTAAGTATTGTTCATTTAACGTCTGACTGGATCAGTCGAGACGGAGTTCCTTTAGGGTCACATTTAGGCAGCGTGTTGAGATGTATGAGTGACGTAGATTAGTTAGGCTCGAGACAGGAAGAGCAGGAACAGAGAGAGAATATCACACGTGTTGGGTTTATATATTGGTCGTGTATCACGTGGGAGGCTCAAATGGAAAACGCGTGCAGGTGGTTTGATTGGTCGGAACTGGCCAATCAGCAAGCTAGATTGAAGGTGATTGACCAATGGTTTCTCGTTGATATTTTGTATAAAAGTAGGATGTTACTTACCAGATAGGAAAAGTGCATTTCCTAAAAAGAGGTAGGGCTGGTTTGTTGTGGAAGATTCCACGGGTATTTTCAGCATCCTTCACCACATTTCTCTTGTCTCACATAGTTTCTCCATTTGTGTAGCCACTACCATTAATGGATATATTTATTCATGTTTCGGTTGTTTGAAATATAAGCTTGATAATTCATATTGTTTGTTTTTTTCTGCTTCTTCGTTTATTATTTTAAGTTATGAAATCATTCTTTCGTTAAGCCATCTCAGAAGTCATTTTCTAATTTCTCATTAATTTCCGACTATTGGAAACACAGTATCAGGTTTATTGTTAGTGTCCGCTTTTCCGAATAGCGTTTGGCATATAACACGGCCCGAGAAGTAAATTCGTCGAGCGAAGTTCAGTCTCTCTCGATTCTCTTTCGTTACACATCGCCCTAATGCCACTAGATGAACCATAAATCCCACCATAGATGAAATACCATGGCACACTGGCTTCACTTGACGAGGTGCCAACTAGTTTAATAGAATGAAAGTACTAAGAAAAAAAAAAACAGTCAGAAGATGTATGTGTTTTGTCAATTTATCTTTCAACTACATATTACTTCTGATAGGATTCCAATAAATCTGCTACCCTCCCATCCCTCCTGGATCAGAAGACTCATGACCTGACGTAAATTAGTACTTGGCATTAGCATTCTAATCGACACATGTCTCCTCATATCAGTAACATTCGTCTGTGTTAAGTACCAACTGATGACGTAAAATGATGGAATGTTTTAACAGGAGTTGAATCTGAAATATTCACTGTATAATATCTGAAATATTCACTGTATAATATTTATGTCGTGTTTCTAATAGGAAACAGCTTAATTGCATCGATCAGGATTTGATCTGTTGCTGGGTTTTTTTTCACTGTTTATCAACGTTCTCTAGATTATTTAAATCTGTAACATTTTAATTGGATTATCAGAACATCTTTTTTAGTGAATATTGCGTTAAGAATTTTTTTGAGAATACAAATAATCATTTTAAACTTGTCTGGAAACCAGATTTTTTTATCATGCAGAAGATTGCTGACGTGTTGAAAGAATTAGAAAGAAGACATTGTGAAACGTCCGTCACGCGTTTAAATTTAATTTAAATTTCCTGAATATATTTGGTCTCTAATCAAATTATTAACAGTGCTCTATTTTAGTGAAGTTTACCAAAATTAATGTTTTATTAAATATTTTATGCATGTAATAGACGTGTTTTGAAAAGGGTTATAATTAGTACTGTAGTGACAAAAGTGTGCAGGTGTAGGTTTTAAGAAAGTTTATTCAAATGAGAATACAAGATTGGCCTACAATGACTTTTTATAGTCCCAGTAAATAGAAATAGATCTCTCAAAGAGGAGAGTAACAACATAAGGGGAGACCACTCTTGATTATTCATAACACATACCAAGTGATGAAGTGAGAGGCGAACCCATCAATTCTTTTGCATTTCCTAAGACAGATTGATTGTTATTTTACCGTTTATTAACATTTATATTATTTAAACCGAAATATATCTTGGATTGGAATAAGAATACTTTTTTGAGTGAATATTGCATCAAAGATTTTTTTGGTGTATAGTAATAATTTTTTCCAGATACAAGTTCTGTTACTTAGCCCAAAGCTATGGGGGTGTTCGATTCATATCTGTCCAAATGAATATCTGGAATTCGAATTCTACAGGAAAAGAAATACTATCGACAGAGAAATATATATATATATATATATATATATATATAAGAAATAAGGGAATGAACTTATTTAAAAATGAGAGAAACATTTTTTGTCCACAGTAGCGCGGAAAATAGGTAGCTCTTAAGAATACATATGAAATTCAGATATATTTGTCGTAAAAGAGAATAAAGTTAGAAAAACTGTGTGTAAAATTTAAGTTGACGCCAAATAAAATACTTGTTTATAAATATATCACCAGTTGAAATGATAGCTGTGTATGAACAAAGCAAGTACAGTCAATAATTATTCAGGTTAAGCAGCTTGTGTCCTTTATGTAGTAAATCTACAAAAAATAGGATATTTTGCATTTTACGAAAATAATCACTGTAACCTTTATAATTTTGTTGTATTAGGTGTGTAGTATCGTATGCAAATTAGATAGACAAGTATAAATAGAGAACAACTGGCGATCAAAGGGGGCTATGCCTAGAAAACCCGGTTGCTATTCAGGATATAGAGAACTGTACGACGACTACTACTACGCAGAGAGATAGGAAACATATAACAATGAGAATATTGTTGAAAAGAAGGAAAATGTAGCTGCTGATCTATTTTACAACTCTGGTATGCATCTATATATGAAAGGTTCTTTTTTATAGAAAAAATAATAAGTGAATGAAAATTTGGAAAACAAATAAAGACATTTAAATAAGACATTTCGTTCAAGTTTATTGACGGAATCAGGAAGACGTATAAGATCCAACAGACGTCGGTTACAATTCACGTGGAAACGATAAGGATACAGAGATGTTCAGATTTATATTTAAATTTTGATATGCGGTTTACCTACATGCCTAAATTAGCCGAGATTTCATTTAGCATTTTATCGCTTTTCTATTTCCTTTTTTTTATCGCTATCGTTTAAAATTACCCCACAATTTATTGGCAGTACATATGTAAGTAAAGATTACAAGTTGTGTGGCACTGGGGGAAACCTCCTACAGTAGTGGATTAAAAAAATAGTACCCTTTCAATATATTTCACCTCAATAAATTTTGATTTCTTTCAATGAAGTCTTATTGATTTAAAATTTTGATCGGACCACTTATGAAGAATTTGTTAAGCATATTTGATGCAAAAGAATCATTTTATAGGCTATTAATATTCTATTAATATTTCTTGATGCCGTATCTGTGTCTATCTTGGGGCTGCTTGCAGTCTATACATATCTGTGTCTATCTTGGGGCTGCTTGCAGTCTATACATATCTGTGTCTATCTTGGGGCTGCTTGCAGTCTATACATATCTGTGTCTATCTTGGGGCTGCTTGCAGTCTATCTGTAAATTCCTGGTTCTGTTATTATTTTATTTTAAATTTCTTACCGAATTTGAAGTAACCATGGCAAATGTTATATCAAGCTTAGATATATACCTTTTAATAAAATCGGCAATGGACTGGAAAATTGTATTAGGTACATAGTTTTACCAAGGTTACTTATTTTATCACGATTTTTATTTTTTCTGATTTTTATAAGCTTTATTTTTCGCATTATATGATTTTTAAAAGAGTGGATGAGCATAAAAATATTTTCAATGTATTTTTCGTCATCATATAAATTTTGAATGCTACAAATCATAAGTGCTCTATAGTAGAAACATAATTCTGTCATATTTTACGCCGTTGTCGTGAGAATGATTTTATTTTATGGTGTTTAAAGGAGATACAACAACCCATTACCGCTAGTAATGGGTGGTCATGAGAATTTTACAAATTACAGTCGCCGGAATCAACAAAACATATGCTGACGAAACTGTAGGAATAAGGGAGTTATAACTTAAAATGTCGCCGTCGAATGTCCTGTTCACATATGAAAGGTTTTTTTTTTATATATATAGAAAGAAAAGGTGTATGTGAAAGCAAAATTGATATATGTGTTTTTATTTTGTGCATTTTATGTAATTTTGTGAGCTCAGTTAATGTCCGTAACTTAAGAAGTTGGGTGTGTTCTCGTTGGATAAAAGTTACAGATATTTACTGGAGAGTTAAAGTCATTTATTAGCAAAGGTCCAACAAAAGTTTAAAAGAATGGAAATGGATCTGAATGTGTTAGAGACAAATTGTAAATATCAATTATGAGATGTGGTTAGGTATATTTTTAGAAGGAATACATCGTAGGTACAACTGGTCACTTTCTGTACTTTATAATATAATAGATTTGTCAATGGCGTGGCATTTCTGTTCCAGAATTTGAGCTAAATACTATTTAAGCACTGTGATTTCTAAAAGATTTACATTAATTTTTTAAGCTTCATGATTTATTGAAAATACCCAATTCCAAACCAATAAATTCTATTTATATTTAAATTGTATTTTGCTCTTTTCATTATACATTTATTATAGCTGTATAATATTTTTCAATCGACTGGCAGTTCTTCTTTGCACTACTTGAAAGAGGAAATTAGTCTTTCCATATCCGCTGTTATAGCTTTTCCTCTATTGATGACAGTTTTCTTCCAATGTGTTTCGAAGTTTTGATTGTGTGATTTCCTTTTCCTCTTATAGTCTGCTATTCATTTTCTGCCGTTCAAAATATTACGTGAAGTGTTTTTTTTTTTAATATTTTGTCAAACTCTTCCTTTCATTATGCAACATATATCTATAGATACTCTCGGTAGAACCTTTTAAAATCACATAAGAAATATAATAGTAATAAAAAAAGTAAAGAAGGCAGAAGAGTATGCGGTTCTATGGTGTAATGGTTAGGACTTTGAATCCAGTGATCTGAGTTCGAGCCTCGGTATAACCTTTAAAATTCACATAAGAAATATAATAGCAATAAAAAAGTAAAGAATGTGGAAGGGCATGCGGTTCTATGGTGTAATGGTTAGCACTCTGGACTTTGAATCCAGCGATCTGAGTTCGAGTCTCGGTATAACATTTTAAAATCACATAAGAAATATAATAGTAATAAAACAACAGATAATCGTCAGTTAAAATTTGAAAGAAAGTTCTTTTAGTGTAGTGCGAGTAGAATTTATTTTATGTGTTGTGAGCTCAAATTTGTAGGGTATATAATGAGGAAAGACGGCTTGGAAAATATTACATTCACAGAACATATAGTAGACGTGTTTGCCTGAGTAAAATAGTGCAAATCCTATTTGACGAGCTTGTGTAAATGGACGGCAGGATAGAGTTTAGTAAAGATAAAAAAGACAGACTTTACTAAGAGCTACAAAGGACAGGAAATTGTGGAGAGCCAAGATTGCTAACATCCTCAGTTTGGCGTATTTACGGGAGACAACATCTCCAATCATATTCCAATCCTCGATCATGTTTTCTGTTTTAAAAGATATATCTGAAGTCCAAATCATTAGATATGACTCTCGTGTAAACTTAACTCTCGAATGAAGTCCTGGTAGTTTTCAATATTAAAATAAAGAGTTTGACCTCTGCCCTACTAGCAGGTCCTTTTTTATCTGTTTACGAGTACCAGACCATGCGTTTGCATTTAGAATGAATGAATGGTCCGACGGGATGTCAGCGTTATTGCATCCTTTTTTGTTCCTCTTGAACACACTCTGATATTTGCTAATTGCACTTGTTTACATTTTCAAACGCTAATCATTAACACATTTCTCTTATTCTTTCATGATTTCTATTTAATATAATTTACTTGTCTCAGCTTGATATATTAAATTATGAGGTGGTCTACCCTCTCACAATTTACATAGATATCACTGACAGAATATGGAGGACTTAATAACATTTCAGCGAATTCCCATGTTGCATCCGATATGATACACAGTTTATGGAGAATATTCTTAACCAATCAGCATCTTTTTAACACAGCTCCAATTGTAAAAAGAAGAAGAAAAAAAACAAACTCCTTTGTGGAACGAAAATTGTCTTCGATGATGATTACTTCTTTCTGCAGAATCCAGTAGACTATTTGCAGGATCCTTAGATACATTCCAGAGAAATCCGTCAACCAACAACTAGATTCGCAAAATGTCTCTTCTTAGCATTGCCTGGATTACTCTTTTGCTTCCTTGCGTTCCAATCTCCGCATTTTTCTCTCCTGAAAGAAATAGCGTTCTGTTCGTGTTGACTGCAACGAGAAGCCGCCCAAAAGTTTGGTCATTCGAACATGAAACAGGAAAGCGAGGAAAGAATATTTTTCCAAGAGTAGAAAGCTTCGATGTGTTTGCTGATTAGATAGACGTAAAGTTTTATTCTTGCCAGCCTCGACAACTATTAAGGGAGCTTCAATTCATCCATGTGAGAGAAGCGGCTCACTGTATGCAATGCAGCGTGAATCGGGGTCAGAGTCTTGCTTTCGCCTTATCGTGCGTATGATTTGTCCATGGTAGAGTGATCTCCCCTTTAGCGCAGATAAATCAGACCGCTCCGGCATTTTGGGGAGTGAAGTGAAAGACGTCTCGGCTGCGTTATTGAAAGTGTGGAAATGATGCTCTAGTGATGATAGAAAGAGTGGAAAATAAGCGAAGCGAAATGCACAAGTCGAAGTATGATGCGAAGAAAATTTACAGGGATTGGTTTGAAAGAAGAGCTTCAGTAGCAGGAGAAATTGATTGGATTTGGCGGCTTGCATGGGAAAAGAGACATTCATAGGAAGGGATGGTGTGGCAAAAATAAGTATAGGGATAGAAATAGAAGAAGAAAAGATGATGAAGAAAGAATGAAATAAGTAATGAATTAATGGAAAAAAAAGCGTACAATGCAGACAGAAAAGAAAGGTAAATAAAAAGAGAAAAGGCTATTTAAACAGAGAGTAGAATGAAAACTAGTTAAAGAAAAGAAAAATGAATGAATAGCTGGAGTGAAAGAACAGAGGAAAAAACATGTAGAAAGAAAGAAAGAAAATATAAATAAATGAATCAATAAAGAATGAATTAAATCCAAAATCAGTATAAAGTATAGAAACTGAAAAGGAAAGAAAACAAAAGAAAAGACTTCACAGGAAATAAAATATAAAATATCAAAAATTTCAAGGTAACGGCAAGAAAGAAAATTCCTAACTAATGAGATGTAAAAAAAAGAAAAGATAAAACAGATAAGATAAAAGGTAGAGGACGAAATAAAAAAAAAGAAACATAACAACATCGGTGATGATGAAAATAACCAAATACCAAGAAATACAATGAAGAAGACGAAGAACAATCGAAACAAGAAAATATTTTTAAAAAAAGAAAAAGAAAGAAAGAGAACTGAAAAAAAAGACCACCTTTGAAAATGAAGAAAAAATAACATGAAAATGTAGAAAGAAGGGTAGACATTAAAACATAACAATGTATACACAGCGAAAAAATAAAACGCGGCATCAAAAAAAAGCAAAACTTAAATGAATAAATATAACAGATATAGTTGAAGAATAACCGAGAGAAAAAAAAAGAAGAAACAAAACGATAATGTAGTGTAAATTAGAAAAGAAATAAAGAAATTAGAGATATTCTGTGTTGGAATGATTAATGAGAGAATCTTCTGCAAAAAAATCGACAAAAAGCGAATATAAACGATTAAGTAAATAAAGTTAATAATATGAATAAAATTAGTGAAATATGAAAGAGATACGTAAACGAAAAATAATGAATGAAAAAAAGGATATAAAACGAGAAATGAGGGTAAAGACCAAAAAAAAAAAAAAGAAATGAAAATTTTTAAAAATATGAAAAATGGAAGACAAATTAAAACGAAAATACTAATTAACAAAAAGAATCGATTTAATTAGTAATAGAAAGCATAAAAATTAATTAATTTAAAGATTGTATTGAAGCAATGTTCTTTACAGCAGCGGGTAGTATTAAAAAAATGTCCGAATTTCTCGGTTCAACAATGACAGGATTTTATGAAGTTTAATGGCGGATCAGTTGGTCAGATCTTAACAATTTCAACATTTATTCAGCATACAAAAAACGAATATTATCCACGGTGTAGAGATATAGGCAAAATGGACTTAGCCTATTTTGTATAGAGTCGAACGACTACTAATGAGTCAGTCACAACTCGGTACAGCGGTAGAACTTCTACATCACAATAATATAACTTTGCCGATAGGATCTCTTAACACTGTTGGATGACCCGGACTTTGTGGAAACATGGATTCGTTGTTTTGTTGCTCAAGCGCGGACCAAGAAGTTAAAAGACCACAGAGGTGCAAGAAGAGAGAACGAGATTACAGATCTCTTTTTGACTTCGGCAGGATGTGAGGCCATTAAGAGTCCATTCGAGGTAGGGAGTTACGTTAATGGACACTTTATACGGATAGGAAAAGAAGATACGGGTTAACATTCGACTTGAACAGGTTAAGATTGTAGTAACATGGAAAAATTTTGGGAGTCTGTTCCACAGAGTGGTCGTTCGCAGAAAGTTCTTCGAATGGAACTTACATCTTACGGATGGAATACAGAGAGAATAAATACAGAATTAATAAGAAAATACTAGGGAATTGGATATATTATACTTATTTTCCGTGTTTCCTGTCCTTTCAGGATATGGGAAATTAAGGCTCACCACAGCTTCCTTAATCTTAGTATGTTTTTTCTTTACACCATGCCAACACACTCACTTTTCGGTCTTCCATTTACATAAGCTTGTTCACTATTTACATCATTCGGACTATTGTCGTCATCTTTGTCGCCATATTTATTACAACATTTCGGCCGTTGCTCTGCAAAATTCGGCCTTCTTCAGGTGGTTGTAATATCAAACTGAACCCTTCATTTCACTCACTGAGGTACACTGTTCTAGTTCCGCGTGCCATGTCTAATGGATGTCACTATGTCATGGTCCTTAAGGACACATGGTACAGTGGATAAAGGCGTTAGTTAGATCCAGTGACAGGATTCAAAGAGTTTAAGTTCAATACCTGGTTAAGGCGGTAGAGAACTTGTAGAGGGGAATTAACAGGAGATAACTGACATCCATTAGACATGGCACGTGGAACTAAAACAGTCTACCCCAGTGAGCCAGATAAAGGGCTCAGTTCGACATTCCAACCACCTGAAGAAGGCCGAAGCGTACAACTGCCGAAACGTTGTAATAAATATGGCGACAAAGAAGAGGGCAATAGTACGAATAATGTATATAGTCTACATAATACATTATCTCAGAAATATAGACAGATACATAAAGTTGTATATTTTATCGTTGTTTCACCCATCCCTCTTGCTTTGTGTAAGTCTTGTAAGTGTCAAATTCTTCAAGTTCGCTTTTCTCCTTATTTAACCCAAAAACTTCAACTATCATATTTTTTTAATTCTAATTATAAGCATTCTTTTTTTCTTTCCATTCTATTTACAAATTCCTCGTTGTTCACACGTTCATTATATTCTATATATCCTTTCGTATAACTTCTTCATCATTTAATACATTATCCAGCATTGACTGCCATCGAGAAGGGCTGAGATTACATAGCATTCTCCTATCGATTTCTTTGTTTCTAATGTAATTTTCCTGTATCTTAATACCTTGCTTAGTTTTTGGAAAATTTATTTTCCTAATCCAAAGCGCCTTTTTATTATGATGTCACGTTTTACGTCCTCTATTAGAACACTTCTCATATAATTAATATTTCGCACGTACTAGATTTCAACATCTCCAGTTCGAATATCACAACCATATATTCGAACTCGTAGACACATCAAACAATTGATATCGACCTTTCTTCTCTAGGAGTTCCTGTATTTTCGTTTCTGTATCTGTTATCAACACTGCCTCATCTTCATACCTTATGTTGTAACGATTGTGTCCAGTAATAATAAATACTGGAATGTCTTCCCGGTCTCTCAAAATCGTCTCGCAGTAAATGTTGAATAAATCCAGTGTCACATTTTCCATCATCTTTTAAAATACTTCCCAGCAACCGCTTACTGTATTTATGTTATTTCCTTCAAGCCACAACTTTCTACATAGGATTGAATAAGTAGCGTTTTATAAGTTCAAGTGGGTAGGATTTACAGACCGAGAAAATTCGAAACTCGAAATCATAAACTTGACCTCGCTTTGAAAACGACCATTTGCTCAATTGGAAAACACTTATGTTCAGCCTACGCCAAATCAGTCATGAAAATAGCCTCAGATATTAGGTAAAGTACATCTGTAATATATAGACAATTGGCAGTTAACGATGATATATATATATATATATATATATATATATATATATATATATATATATATATATATATATATAAAGTATTCAACAATTGCTTTCCAATTCTCATGTCATTCTTGAACATGTCACTCGGGAAAATTACATCTGATCTAATTCCACTATGATGTCGATGTATGATTTACCGTTAAAATTACAGATATTATCTACGGTATTTTCATCAGATTCAATTTCCTTAGATGTGATAGAAGAAAATACATTTACCCACGCCGCCTATTATCACACGTAGGCTTTCGCTTCTTCTTGAGTGATGGGTTTATAGTTTTTGCTGCAAGTGTTTAAAGAAATAACCAGTTATTTGAATTTGAATTTGCTTCTCAGATGCTTTGTGTATGTTGCAAATACTTCCTTTGAGATCGAATAATTTACACAGTCTCATTGTCAAACATTTTCAATGATCTCTTTTTGTTGTACTTTATAATGCTAGATGAAGGTGTTCACATCGGCACATTATATTTCTTTTTAATCAATTCACCTAAGTAAAGTAATAAAGGTATTAGACGCATGAGATTATATGAAAAAAAAATAACAATATTATAAATTGACAAGAATGAAATGACAGGTATTAAGTAGACAGAAAATAACGATTGACATTGCATTTTATTCTTTGAAATTCAAAATTGTTTGGAAAGTAAGTAGGCCGAAGTGAGATTCACAATGGAGAAGTACAAGATAGGAAACTGTTAGTATGGAACTTAACGTAGCACCTCTAAACTGACGAGATCAAGTCACCAATCAGGCACTGCGCTTAAATTCATAAAGTATAGGGACCATATAACAAGGTTCATCTGAAAATTTACCATGAAAATATTTATAGAAAAGGCACAGGAAAGTTACGTTAAGACGATCTGAAAGTGACTGAAGCGGAGGTGCCACGTCAGGATCAATAACTTTGGAGATTTTTCTTCGTATTTTATAGAAAATATCTTAATGCATAGCAGAAGCAGCAAACCAAATGTGCCATATTCAATTCATGGATGAACTGTAGACTTATAAAGGTAAACTTATAAGTTTTTTAAAAAGGTATTGTTGGTCCAAGGTTTATATATATATATATATATATATATATATATATATATATATATATATATATATATATATTAGATTGTATAGATATAGATATGAAATGACGCGTTTTTGATTGGTTGTTGATCCTGTAGTCTAAGGAAATAACCTTTTTGATATATAAAAATACTTGACATTTTCCAGATATATTCCTTTCAATAATAACCTTTTACTGTAGGAATACACACTGGGTAAAAGAATCATTTATGCATCTAAACATTACATACGATGAGAAATGGATACTCTTTGACAACAGTAACAGATAAGGCAGTGATTAGATGCAAGTGAATTACTAAAACCAATCTCTCCACTGCACCCTAAAAAGTTCATGGTTACTGTCTCGTGGTGTTTTCAAAGGGTTATTCATTATTCATTTTTGCCTCAATGGAATACACTAACAGCAACCTGGTATTGTGGAGAAATTGAGTGTATGCATTGAAAACGAAACATCCTAGACTTGTGAATAAGTATGGCCCAATTTCGTTGCACGGCAGCGTATGGTGGCACGCTTCTCAATCAATTGTTCGTAAGCATCATAACTTGAATTATGAAATTCTGCCTCTTCCTTCATATTCACCTGATATCTCACCTGCCGATTATCAGTTATTTAAGCATTTTGAGCATTTCATACGCAATAAAACATTATTCAATATGGAAGGGATAATCGAAGCATTTGAACTGTTTACCAAGTCAAAGGATGATAATTATTTTAAACCATTTTATTTATTTCCTATAAGTTGCGCCATTTCATATGTGGCAATCTTTTGTCTCTCTCACTCTCACTCTCTCTCATATATATATATATATATATATATATATATATATATATATATATATATATATATATATATGCATGCATACATTTTTCTTTCTAATAAGAATTATATATTTTGTTCCCCCACTGGTAACACAAATCCGAGTTTCATGAACGATTTACTGTGCGTTTATATATATATATATATATATATATATGTGTGTGTGTGTGTGTGTGTGTGTGTGTGTTCGTGTGTGTTTTTACTGAATTGGCATTCCAGTCACTTTGAACGTTATTTTTTTAACCTCAATGATATTACTATTTTTTTTCATGAAAAATTTAATTTCATTGTTACATTGTTATATGAAATTGCATTTAATTCTAAACTGCACGCCAATGGAGAGGCATATTTCAAAATTCGAGACAGAAATGTCCTAAAGCAGTCAGCGAAAATGACACATCTCAAATTAGCAATTAGAATGATAAATTTCGGATACAATTCGTTCCTAATTATCGGAAAGTTTTAAAATAATCAAGCTGCATAATACAATTGTTCACCAGCGACCTCAAATCAGGCAAATTTTGTTTTCGTATTTTACAACATATATTCGTTTTTATTAACTTTTTTCTCTATAGAAATGCATTTATTTTATTGTTGGGTTTTATGTTTTATGAAGTGTCCGTTTCCTTAATTCTCCGTTGGCGTCAAGGGATTTAATTTTATTTGCTTTCACAGACAATAAAAATATAACAAGTTACTATAAAAAGTTATATAAAATCGTCAGTGGACGAGACTTTTTTTTTTCGAATGAGTAATTCATAGAATTGTTTAATTACGGCGTTGTTTAACTTCTATTTGGTAGAATGTGTTGCCTTTTCGACGCTGACATTTAAAGCATGTTTAAATTAAAGGTAGATAACTACAAAAAATTATTTTGATCTAATAATGATTAAAACAATAATTTACTCTTATATTCTCTCACAAATATGTATTTTGAGATATTTGATTTTAATGAATTGGTGTATCTTTTGCAGAATCAATTAGAACGTGTACAAGTTAAAATAGAAAACTGAATTTAAGTCATTTTTTCTATTATCAATATTATTTACTGTTTCTTTCATATTTTCAATCACATGCGAGTAAAAACACTATTGTGGAGTAAATAACATACCCCCAGAAAACAAAAAATGAACAAGGCAAGACGGCTGAAATAAAGAACACAAAGTAAGTTAAGGAATGCTTGTTGGAGCCAGGCAATTCACTACCAGGCTCGCGACTGCACAGTGGAAACTAGACGAGGCTATGTCTACGGGTAGAGTTTCGTCTGGGAAGATAGAGAAACCCGACGGCGTCTATGTGGTGTCTACGGGGAATTTTTTGTCGGAGCATACGGACTCAGAATAGCCCCACATAAAAATCAGCCTTGTGTCACATCCTGCTTTGTGGGAAGATTGGTAAATACCAGTCCGTTGGAGTCAGAGAGGAAAATTCTAACGACGTCACGGCAAGTGACGTAAGCAAGGTATAATATTATAACCGGTAGGAGTGACAGTAGCGACGATGAAACGAATGGAATCTCATATAGAGGAGGAAAAAGTAATTTTTGTTTCGGTTGTATATGACAAGAGTGACAACAAGAAATTAGAACACGCGGGTTTATTTTTTTGTTTTCTTAGTGTATTTAAAAATAGAAAAAAGATAAAGAAGTAATAAATAAAAACGGATATTCTTCAAATATGGAAGAATTATTAGCACTAGTCTTGAAAATATAGAAAGAAGCAATAAAATCAGTTTGTGAAACTCCAGAAATAACAACGAAATTTAATTGAGGTAATGTGGAAGAAAATGAATAATTCTCCAAGATCTTTCACTACCGACGCGATGGCAAATGACATACATGAATTCACATACAATTTAGATGATGATGAGAGAAAATGTTCAGGCAAGGATGTAGCGACTGGGAAGACAAGAAAAGCTACCGAAATCTAGAACTTTTGTACTACAGAAAAAAAAGGAAAAAAACAGGAGAAATTTGTCATGAAAAAACAGTAAATATTCTGACTAAAATATTTAACGAGAAAAGTTCGTTATTCAATACTCATTGGAAGTGTATGAAGCTGCGAAAAAAAAAAAAAAACAGAAGACGAAGATTTTGTCACATGTGCTAGAATTGTTAATAAGGAGTGTGGAAGTTTCAAATTAAAACTGACTGACTCCGGATATGTTAAAGGATTAAAGGACCAGGTACGGCGTTTTGGAGAGTGAAATTTCCAGCAGTCAGCACTGACAGACGGACGGTACATTCTTGCTGTAACACTCTCGGTTTTATATGTTTGCATCACTGTTTTCTGTTAATGTATTTGTTTAACTCCCCCTCTTGTTTTTTTTAATTCTGGCTGTAACCAGACCACAACTATTAAGAGCATGTCATTAAAGATAAATCATTATTCATATTGTTTTTAACATTCGACAGTATAAATTTCTTGCAGTGCATGTAAACTGCAAATTGAGGTGTAAAAATGCAGGTAGACCACAGGCTAAAGTACCATCACAAAGGGAAATAGAATGAAAAAACCTTACAGAGGGCAAAGGAAAAAAGGATTCAAGGAGACAGGTAAATATTTACGTTGCATTTAAATTTTTATAGATTGCATTTGATAGAAAAGTGAGAAGCTATAAGAGATCTCAAATATGTGCGAGAGAAGAAACGATCAGAATAGAACTTACGGTTACATTTAACAAGATCCACAAAAGAAAAAAAAAAGAACGATGAGACCGACCTGCTAATCTATTACTGCGCTTAGATTCATCAAATCGAGCTCCAAAAGAGAAAAAACTCATGAAAATGAGTATCATAGAAATATTAGTAGAATCGGCACAGGGAAGCGACGCTTCGACGGTGAAAAAATGTTAAAAGTCAAGATGTCAGGATGGGACCTATAATATTGCATATTCCACTTTTGTCCGCAATATCAAGATACAGTGCGGAAGCATGTAAACATCTGTGACAGAAACATTCAATTCATGGAGAAATGCCAGACTTCTAAATTTGCAAGACAATTTTGTATGGAAAAGAAATTTTGTTAGCAGTAGACAGAGCTGTTAACTAGATATCCTTATTCTAATCCATTCTAGAGGAAGTTCTTAAACACGGAAGTCGTAGTTGGAAGTTAGCATCGGCCATAAATAATAAAGGCAATAACGATTCTCTTAGACGATTTAAAGAGAAAAGTTTAATTTTGCAGACTTTAAGATGAAGAATCTATTTCCTGATTCATTTAACGAGATTGAAGGTTATTTTCGAGACTATCCGATTTGACTTTATGGAAATTATTAGACTTATCATTAAGACAGGTTTAAATAGTTGTGTCATCAGTATAGATAGAGAATCAAAAAATGTGGATATCGGTAAAGTTTTGATAAACATTTGGATCAGAACAGACCCGATAGTAGACCAAAATAATCTATAAAAATGGAATTGTACTTTATTTATTTGAAGAATAACTTTCATGAATAAAAACTTAAATACATTATGACTCGACTTAATACATATATAATATATTAACAAAACAGAAAAAAAAAACTCCCTTTAGGTACATTAACTTCCACGGTAATGGAAATTGTTAGCAGATATGTAAATGTTCTAATAAGTGTTTTCAAAAGTGAAACACTCTTTGTGGCAAGAGAACACTTTCTCCGTTTAGAAACGTTACAGGCTTAAAACATCTTTCTGTCCGGACACATTAAAGCATGTGTTCATAGGGTATTATTGAATGCATCATGTTCCAGAAAGCTTCTAAAAGAATTGTACTGTGTTCTGTGATTTACAATCCCAAATTTAATGCAAATCTTGAGGTGTCAAAAAACTTTCGTACATCTTTGTTAGAGGAACCATAAAAACCTGTGTTTTGTGCTAAGATTCCATGTATATGAAATCGTAGCTGTAGTCGTATTCATTTATTTCAGAATAAAAAAAAGAAACTATAAGAATTTATCAGAGAAATCCACTGAAAGGATACTGTTACGGTAACAAAACCGTCAAGATATATATTCATTTGTACAATTATTAAATAAATTTTAAGAAAAAAATAAGTTTGAACGAATTGTTATTAAGTGAACAAGGATTCAGTTATAGACATTAATAAACAAATTATTTAGAAATAAATATTAGCATCTTTGCTTTTGATATTTTTAATATTTCCTTTTCCATTTCCTTTTCCATTCGTTTTCTTTATCAGTTTTTTCTTCTCTTTCCTTTTCCTTTCTTTTCATTTTTTCTTTCTCGTTCCTTTTCTTTTTCTTTAACAGTTTTTCTTTTCATTTTTTCATTCTCTTTCTTTTCTTTATTCTCTTTCTTCCTCCGTCCTTCTTTTTTCTTTTACTCTATTTTTAACATTTTCCTTCTTTCTTTTTTCATAATAGATCATTCTGGGAATACTCTTACAGTTCTTCAATGTTGTTTATTTAAACTACGCTCTTATTCAAAAACGGATTCCAGCACTTTGACTGGTTATTCTTGATGCATAAATTACCCCCTTTTTTTTCTCTCTTTCTTTTGATATATATATATATTATATATATATATATATATTAGTATGCACATGCATATACTAAATAAAGTAGTATACAAGGGGCGGCTACTAATAGTTCGTCTAATGTAAGGCCGTTATTGAGAGATGGTTGTATCGAATTTGAAGGGAGAATTAAAAAATACATATAATGAACTTGTAGGATAGATATCGTTTGATCCTAGACCAATATATATATGTTATCGGGGTAGCATTCTTCAGGGAGTTTGTTCCCCAAAGCACAAATTTTGGGGAAAAGCTGTCTGAGTACAACTTGCTAAAGAAACACAAACGGAATGAGAGAACATGACATGGCGGATCCTAGCTATGTATGGTTGAGTTCGTGGAACCAAGGAATGTAACTCGTTCGAACATCTACAATAGTATATTAATAAGAGAATAACAGCTTCCTAGCCTGTCTCACTAGTATATAACTAAATTATTCCAAATGAATGCACCTAAATAATTCACATGAAATCGAGTTGAGAATATATGAGGGAATTTGAAGCAAATCCAATTTACGGGAGAAAAAGAAAGAAAAACTCTTATATAAAGATATCTTAATATATATTTATATCTATATAATTCGAAAAATTTATGATTGCGTGCGTGCTTACGTGCTTGTCTGCTGCGACCAATGGCGCATAATGATATACGTGTTATTTATACACGAAGCAATTTTTATTTTAACTTTCTTCTAATAGACAATTTTTTAATTGAAATTTTTTTAAAGTTAAAACAGACAAAATAGAGATCCCGCTTTTTGTTCCGTTTAGTTATATGTAGAGTAATTATTTATATTTCAGATTTCTTTAAACAAACTATAATTTAGATATTTAAAAAAAATATCTTTTGGTATATTCAATTATTTTTAAGTTAATCTGATTTAACGGTCACGTTTATCCTGGAAGTTCTGTTACTGTTAATTTTTTTTTTAAGCGTTTCCCCCCAAGCAAGGCGGGAAGCAACTAGAACGTAAATGGTTACAGAGAATTGGAGCGAGAGCAAATAGTGGAAAGAATGAAGAGAAGAAAAGGGGATAGATCAAGGCATCTGGAGACGTCGATTGATATTACATTTCAATAGTTGGGGATTGTAACTATCAGAGAAACAGGAAAAGGGGAGGCAGTTCCATAGGGGAGAGGTCCAAGACATGAAGTTATTGGAGTAGAAGAGTCGGGTATTTAACAGTTTTGACAGTGAAAGGGTGTGAGCGAGATGCCTGGGAACCAGCGAAAGCGGCTCATCGGACCAGTTATCATGAAAGTATTTGTAAAAAGACAGAGGGATGCGACGGCACGTCTGTGAGAGAGCGACTGCAGACGAAATGCCAGATCAGGACCAATTACGTTGCGTATCTGGAACTTATCAAGGACCTTGAGAGAAACAGAAGGGGCAACGGACCATATATGGCAGCAATATTCCATGCAAGGAGTTGATTTGTAGATTTGAAGGATCGACTCCGGCGAGAAAAAATTCCTGGCGCGGCACAGGGAGACAACTTTCCTTGCGGTGGACGAAGCTATTGACTCAATGTGTTTGTTCCATATCCGGTCAGTAGTCTATATGAGACCGATTTGAGGTTGTTAAACTTAACCAGCCAATTCCTGCCCCAGATCACAACCGATTGGAGGTCCTTTGCGAGACGAAGGGCCAGGTTAATTTTGTCAACGACACTAGATTTGTTTTTGAGGCAAGAGTAAATTTGTGTGTCGTCTGCGTAAATGCATACTTGGGAATCTATGAAGTTAGGAATATCGTTGATGAAGATAAGTAACAGAGTAGGGTCTAGGATGGAGCCTTGGGGAACACCTGGGTTCGTGGGATAGGAGCTGGAGGAGAATCTGTTGAGAACGACCTTCAATACACGGTTTTGACAGGAATGATTGTATTAAGTCAAACAATCGACCTTAAAATTCTATAAACAATCAAAACCAGACTAGTGTTGACACAAACGAAATGAAATATTTAACTGAATCATAATAATATTAACTTTCATTTTAATGGAACTTTGAAATCAACTCAAATATTTTATAACCTGAACCGGCAGTGACTGAACGGGTCACGGGTGTTCTAGTAAAGATATAAAAGTATCGTCAATTCCTCAACTGGACCATAATTATGATGTACTCAGTGTGGGTCGAATTCAGCATGCACATGTAATGGTCAGTCAGACTATCAGGTTAAATATTATTATTTCCTTCTGCTATTTACTTCTGTCATAATTTATTCGGCAAATGCATAGTTTCACAAAACACCCTAATTATGTGAATCTGACCTACTACACAGTAACAATGGTGTTATAGCCAGTTCAGGGACCAGAAAGAAAGACACAGAAGACGAAAATAGGCTGAACAAGTGTAATGAAATAGCCGATAAATAAAAAAGCAAGAGTGTTAGCAATAAGCAGATAGAGGTGGACGTCCGAATGGTAGGTTAACACTACGTCTCAGCACCCCACCGATTCTTCAAGATAGTATTTATGAGAGGAGGAAGATTTCATTCTACAAATGAAATGAGAGTTTACCACAAAAAATGGTCAGATGAAAACCCTCACCACAAAAATGTTCCCACATATTGGCAAAAGGCCATATTTATTGAGCACCCTCTGCGAACCAAGTTCACAGTACAGAAGTGTAGCGTATTGGCTAAGTTAAAAATATAACATAACGATGAAACGAATTTAAAGTCATTAGGGGATATTTAGCCTAAGTGAAGGTCATCTTTGGTGGCTCAACTATATGATGGGGTTCCCCCTAAGAGATACCAATCGATGCCACAACGGAGATTCAGAGGAAACAGGTACATCAGAGCGTTGAACTTTAAGATACTTTCATAGCCACCAGGTAGAGCATCGCACCTCCCAGTACCTCAGTGGTTGCCACCGACGTGTAATGAAACGCTCGACCCAGCTGGACTTAGGATATTGATTCAGAAGCATCAGGACGACAGGAAATACTCTAGGCAAGAGGGAAAAAGAGAGATATCGTGAAAAGAAGATCTACGTTAGAATAAAACCCTAAAGCCACACACCCTCACGCATTGGAGAGATAATAAAAAGGAATAAAGACGTGAAAGAGTTAGTCCAGTATTGTTTTAACAATAACATACTTGTAATGGCAATCTAACAATTTCTTTACTTATTATTACTGCAAGGCGAGGTACACAAGTGTATGAATATTATGGGTGAAATGAAATAAACATATATCGTAGACCATTGCGTGATAAAATATTTTCCTCTTTGTGCCGTCTCCGTTCATGACGTCGGCGATGATGGCTCTCCCCAATTTCTTTTGTTTTGTAGCTCTCAGTAATTTTCATATTTTCGCTTTCTTTCCTAATCAATGTTCTGCCAACCATTTACATAAGCTCGTTATGGAGGGCATTCGCTGTTTTCTTCTATCCCCCTTGGAAATTAAATAGTTTACTCTTCATAAAATATCAGACTGTCTTGGTCAAATACGAGATGAAGATATAATTTGCGTCCGAGGTATTTTAGATCTCGTACGCGCCTGCAATATAGCAATTATTGTACGATCCGAAGTTATAATTAGTTATTTTACTACTAAGACCCCGCTCATCTTGGCCTACGTTTAATGTTTACGGTTACTAAAGATACGACTTGCAGTGCGAACGTTTCCCGTTGGCGAAGGAAAAGTATCACCCTCAAGATTTTCGTGACGTGATACTGGGCATTTACTTTCATAGAATATGATATATAACGATCAGCCAATGTAAACAAAATCGCTATCAATACGATTAGCGCTATCAAACGAAAATAGAAGTAATATAGCTTTACTTTTGATGAGTCTTGAAAAGGGCCTGCTTTTAAAGTACGTGGACGAGAAACTATTTATCTGAAGCCGAATCCAGAAGGATCTGCCGCCAACAGCAAGATAGCAAACATAATTTTTATATCAGGCACGAACATTTAATGATATAATGTTTATTGTTTTGAGTAGCATATACCACCAGCAACATTTATACTGCTAGTTTATTGTAAATTAAAGTGTGCCAAAAATATCCAGATTTTGAATAATTGCTGATGGATAAAATAATCAGTTCATCTTGTTTAAATAGCCCATTTAGGAGTAAGTAACAATGTCAGTAAAGACAAATAAAACCACCGTTCTTAAGTTTTTTTCGTGATAAACCTAAACAATGATATTATGGCTTCATCAACTAATATTGTGGTTGAATTATTCACACGTTGGACTTGCTTTTCATGAGCACATCATTCAATTCTAAATGCCTGCCTCATATATAGTTGTGGTCTATGTTTAGTAGATAAAATTTGGAATTATATTAAGATTATCTTCTCCAGATCCAGCCTGGAAAGGATTAAGCTCTCCGTGTTGAGTATGAAGGATAAACTATTTTCTGATTTGACCCAGCTTCTAATTCTACTACTTTGAAGACAACACTGAAAATAAACCTAAATATAGGCGTAGGTATTCGGTTGACGAAATATTTCCACACTCTACCTACAGTCATACTAGTCACCTCTGGCACGTTCAGGCTTACATAATGAATGCAAATCGGCTGTAAATATTCTTATACAGAAACTAGGAGACCTCTACCTCATTGCATAATCAAGTCTCTCGCGAAGAAGGGATCACATTTAATATCATACGGGTGAGTATGAAATGTTCAGGTGAATCGTGAATTTGAAAACACACCGGATAAATGTGCGAGCAAAAATCTCGAAAATAAAAAAAGAGCCCTAAAATAAAATGCCGTTATATTTTTATGCATCATTTTCTCTGCAACACTTCCTTCAAGACACGAGCGACCGTGGATTTCTACAACATTCTATTCTTTGTATCACTTTGTAAGGATTATCTCTTCGTTATCTTTTCGTTCTACCGTCCATTTATTTCGTTAAATTTCGTTACTCGATAATTTCCTCTGTCCCTCTTTTCTTCAGTATGTCCTGTACGTATCAGATTCTCCATATCATCTTTCCTCAGTATGTTTGCTAGACATTTCAACCCTCTTTTTCTGATTTTAACAATGTGTTGAATTTGTTTTTATTTTCCTTAAAGCTTCATCGTTATTAATATTTTCAGTACATAGAATTCAACCTTCTATAGTAACAAATTTCCGTTGCCTTAAGTCTCTTCTTCATATATGAACATATTGTCTAGTATTCACTGCCATAGATAAAAACTGATATTCCATAAAACTTCAGTACTCTTTTTCATGGTTTCTACCGAATTTCTCCGGATTCTTAATAATTTGTTTAAGTTTTGAAAGACATCATTCTCTATTACAATTCGACTTCGTCGTATTTTCCCTCCTCTCTTTGAAAATTTACTAGATATTTAATTTTTGCACCTGGTTACTTACATCTTCAATACGTAGTTCGAATCTTAGGCTGTCCTTCTTGCTAACAACCATACATTCTGACTCCTTACAATTGATGTTTAATCCATTTTTAAAAAATTTTATTCTCTAGTATTTCCTTAGTTTCTTTTCTCTGTATGCTATCAACACAGTGTCATCTGCATGTCTTATGTGGCTACAAGTCTGTCCACTAATAATAAATGCTAACATGTCTTCCAGTTCATTCAAGATCGATTCGCCTGTAAAGGTTGAATGAACCTGGTGAGAAGTCACATCCCTGAAACCTTTGTAATTTCTGTGCGATCAGATTGGAACGACGATTCCCTCCGATTTAATCGTGTACATTACAAAGGAATAGATTAATACTTTCAGAAATATTTAATAATTAATATGACATCCATTGCTTTCTAGAATCTCATTTCTTCTTTCAACATGTTTATAGATGCCACGTTGATAAAATGCTATAGGATTTTATGCAAAATACAGGACTATCTAATGTTCACCCTCTTCTTTTGATGTCAATCTGACGCCATTCCAGTTGTTCTGAAAACACTCAAATAAGTGATAATCCAAATGAATAAGGACGGGGGAATATGGATGGGGAACAATAAAGCAACACGAAGAGTCAGTAGCCTACTGAGAATATGGGCATTATCACAATGAAGGACTACTCTCTTTCCTTTAACTAAGGATAGATGTTTTCTGTCTAAAATTGCTTTCAAACGACGAAATTATATGAAGGTTATATCGACTTTGATTGTTTCATTACTGTCTAAAAGTTTATAGTGAAGGATTCCTTGAATATCCCATTATACATTCAATATGGTCTTATTTGGATGCCATTTTCACCTCCATTGGTGGGCAGGTCTATTTTCCTCGACTGTTGAACTGACGACGACACTTAACTTTAATGGCAAAAGATTAATTCATCATCAACAGTATCAAGTCTTTCCAAAGAATGCTCTTGAATTTGTAGTGTAAATAATGATTCGCAACAATCAACACGTTATTGGCAATTCTCTGCAGGACCCATGTTCCAACCACTGATACATTTCTATTATTATTCCAATTTGTTTTGGAATCTCGTATGAAAAACATTAAATCTATCATTGAGTTCCCTACATGTAATGACAAAATCTGTTGGAACATGGGATTCCCAATCCTCTGCAGGAGAGTGGGGGGCGACCCCACTTTACTTCGTCCCCTACACCAAACGTCCCAGTTTAGAAATGGAAAACCAACCTCCTTATTTCAGAAAATGTGTTGGTTCAGTAAAGGCGCTGGATTAATTTTGCTGCAACTCTTGCTTGGAAAACTTTATGAAATTCATATAGTTCAAATTTTTTATGTGTTCTTTAGACGAACATAGGGGCCAGGTTTGAATTATATTATGAATAATATTCTTATAATCCGAAGTGAAAACATATGATTTACTGAGTTGAATTATTAGACAGTATAAAGAGATAATACTTTCATAAAATTTATTGAAATTTTCACCTTGAAAAACGGACAACTTTTCTTTCAACCTGATACGAAACTTATTCTAATGCAAAACAAAACTAATGTGTTATGAATAATCAAGAGTGGTCTTCCCTTGTTTTATTACTCACTTTTTTGAGCGAGGTATTTCTGTTTAGTGGAGCTATAAAACGACATAATACGCGAACCTTGTATTCTCAGTTGAATACAGCTTTCTTAAATCCTACACCTGCGTACTTTTGCCATTACATCATGTATTTACTTTATTGAGAATGTCTGCATTGTAAATCTGTGATATTAGCATTGTCCTTTTTCTGTAGAGCACAATTGATTCTTCAGTCAAGGCTCTGAAAAGGATTGAACAACAAGCATTGGGTGTGGCTAATAAATTCGTTCATTTTATGAAGTAAATTTCATAATTAATTAGCGAACGAACATTTTGGCCGAACGAGTATTATAATGAAAGAGAAAGAAATATAAAGAAACCCAGGCAAAATAAGGAGGCGATTTGCAGTGAGAAAGAGGATTAAAAAAAAATATAGTTTTCTATTGAGTAATTCAGTTTGCCTTTAACTGATGCTGCCTGATTATTCATCTCTCCCCAGTGTAAGCTTAGACAAACCTCTGTGCATAGATAATTACTTGATTTAATTAATAAAAAAAGCTCGCTATATTTTTATCATGATATGTTTCTCTGTAATATTCAGATATGCCGGTTCATTGCAAATGAATTATTATTTACGAAAAAGCAAATATAAGTAATGAATAAACACAGAACATTAAATTAATTCGAATTACTTGATTTTCTATGTTTTTTCATATAAAAAAAGGTATCCAGGAGTTACCACCTTCTTTCGTTTTGCCAATCCTGATAATACGCTATGGACAAACGAATGGTTTTTACTGAGGGATTTCAGAATTAATCATATTTTCCTGATTCACTACAAAAGAGCGTCAATGGGAAATTTACGTTTGCGACAAAATATAGCAGCTGTATTTTCTTTGTTTCAAATAGTAAATGTTTTGAAAATACGCAATGCTTAACGCGGATTTATATGCAAACTGACTTGTTTATATCACTACTAATATTAAAACATCGAAAAACTTTCTGGGATGTTATTTTTGGATTAACTTGACCATCTCATGATGTTCATATTATTTAATATAAACAATAAAGAGTTTACAGCGATTAGATTTATTGGTGCTGTTTTACTTATTTTCTATGATATTTTTGGTATAATTTTGTATTTATTTTTAATCCTCCAGATATGTTTAGAAACCATTGTGCTGTTCGTGTATTTACTATTTGTAAAGGATGTTTTGTCTGCGTAATTTCCTTGTTTCCAAACTATGCACGAATGGTAGAATTATAAATATGATTGATAGATTTCGAGCAAGAATAACTGTATAGCCTGACACAGTGAATCAACGTGATTAGCAAATCTAATTATTGATTCAATATAATCTTTTCACTTCATGTCAACAGAGAATGTTAGTCTGAAAAGGCGCAGTGAGTCATTCTCCTGGACTTTAGCGATAACCATACTGACGTAAAACAGAAAGGGTTATCTCAGGTGATTGACAGAAAGGACTTAAAATTAAACAAACATTTCTTGTCGATGTAACAGCAGATTTTGGATCACTTTTGAGCACTGCTGTCAATATAACCGTATCGTAAATATCAAACTTGCTATTAAAACAGTAGCAACTAGTTGTGTCGTCAGCATATATAACGAATTGAAGTCACCAGAATAACCATTCATGAAAATTAGGGAAAACTTAGGTTGACAGATAGAGCCCTAGGGAGACCTGCATTAATTCAAACAGATCTAAAAAGAAATGGCATTCATAAAAATTTTCATTTCCCGATTTGATGAAAAAATGAGTAAATCAGTTAAAAAAATTCGATTAAACTATCATAAAATTGCTGGATATAATTACTTGCATCGTCTTTCTGAACACACAATGACAGATATGTGAATATTCATAGCATTGTACTTCTTTCTAAAAGTCCATACAGAAATACCTATCAATAAACTGAACTCGCTGATCTAGCTTTTAAATGCGGACCTCAATTCAGAATTAATTGGCTTACACGTTTCGCTAAAATAAAAGTTTAACGTTCGTTTACTTTTAGCTGACTGAGGTTGTCATTTTCTAACAGGGTTTTATTCACGACGTCTTTTCCTAGAGTTATCAAATATTTTTATCTCTCCCTATACATAGATTACAGCTATTAAGGGCAAATGACGATTATGACAGTAAATATTCTCGGAATTTGTCAAATAAACAGAAACTTAAGATACGTAAACAGACATAATAACTGATAACCGCCATGCGTTTTAATATTCCCGCCTCACCGAAGAATGATGTAAACAAAAGGCTCCATTACTTCAGTCAGGAAGTGTTTCTTCTGAGCACAAGTGGATCTAGTTTGGCAAAATTACCTGAGGAAATATAATTTTGTTTAATCATTTAGGAATTCACATTGTCTTACTCCGCGGAGCTAGGTGTCTTCGTCATTCATGAATTTGTTAAAATGTTAAATATATTTTGTTATAACGGTGTTATACGTTTTTGTAATATTTTAAGATCCACTTTTTTTTTCTAGTGTTTGATGTTTTTCCAAGAATTCAGCCCATAAAATGCTCGAGGGTCATTCAATATAGAGTGATACTGTTAAAATAGTAATGATGACATAAGATGTGTTATATGTAGGGAGATTATCAGAATGAGTGGATAGATAATAATTTTTTTAAGCTTTTCACCCCAAGCAAGGCGGGAAGCCACTAGGACGCAAGGGGTTACATATTTACCATTGGAATGAATATGACAGAATTGTAGTGTTCAAGGAAGCATTCACACGGGAGTCTGTTCTACAGCCTGGCATTTCCTCGGAAAAAGTTGGGTGGAACTTTCTAATTACAATCGAAAAACCGTGAAGACGATGCTAATTTTAAAAACAATTAATCTTGCAAAACAGACATCCTTAGACGTCTAGTGAAACACTCTTACTTGCCATGTGTTTTGTAATTTGTACTTGTATGGCGCTAAAATAACTTTTACGTCTAAGGTAGTAGCGCATTTTCCACCAGCGCAGTGATAGGTCTTTTATCTCAAATCAAAGCTAGAGGATAGAATACTGATATTTAAAGCAATATTGCCATCCATACTTGAAAGATATGCACCGCACAATCAAATAATACTGATATATATTATGGTGTAACAAGCTAGGTTGATAAAATAGAAACCCATACTCGAATGAGAGAGACAAGAAATAACAGAAAGATGTCATTTTATTTGCCCGAAAATTGGCTCCACCGAGTGCGTTAAATCGAATCTTCACTTCGGCAAAGTGTTACTTTTATGGAAATATGAAAATAAAAAAAAGAGTCTGTGGAGCGTCGTAATTGCATTGCCTCTGTTTGGATAGGCACTTGGTATATACAATAAAAAAATCACATTGTCTTTCTCCTCGGAGGTATGCGTCTTCATCATTCATGATTTGCTAAAAAATTAAAAAAAACAAAACAAAACAAAACAAAAAAGAAATAAAATTCATGACGGAATATTTTTAAAATGTTTGGGTGAAATCATGAACTATAATTTATTTTTCAAACTTTCTCACTAAAAATGCAGGGAACAAGATGAATGGTAAAACCAAGCGTACCAATGAAGTACGTAGGAGGAAAACGTGATTATTAGAGACGGGAATCTTATTGCTATTCTGTAGATATTAAATCTTAATGGATGTTTGTGTAGCCGAAAGAGACTCTGCACGAAAAGTTGAATAGGAGAGCCGAGTTAAAATCCCATGATTCGTTGAAGTTGGACTGATACCCTTGAGAAAACATTTCTCACTGTCTGCTTGCTAACAGTAGTATAAACTGCGTTCTTTAATCTTGTGGGTTTGTGGGCAGAAAATATAAGATAAAACATTACAGTAAATTCAAAATTATGGTGAAGGCAATGTGACGATTTTAGGTCGTCAGTAAAAAAAATTGAAATTATACATGACCAAAGCAGAGATAATGATGATGATGAGGGTGCCTGGAAACAGCGGCACGGGCGAGTTAAAAATAGAACGGAGGAAAATTTTGGCGCCGAAATTGGACAGTACACCAAAGGTGACAACCCAAATTCCAGGATATAGAGACGAAGGGAACTTTCGGGCCAGTGAGCGACCAAAGGTCACAAGTGGGGAAAGAAATTCAGTTGCTGTCGGGATCTGCCGGAGTGAAGATCGCCCACACAAAAACCCTGGTACTTGGAAGAAGATAGGTGCAACTCCGTTATATTCCATTACAGTAAATTCAAAATTATGGTGAAGGCAAACTGTAACCTGGATGTGACGTGTCAGTTCAGGTCGTAGTCGATAATGGATCTCCAACATTCCTTCTCATTTGTAGTTATAATCAATTTTGATGTTTTATTATTTCTCCTAGAACCTCTTCCCGTATCTATTTTGTGAAGTTTACTAAGTTATGCATTTTCTTCTGTCCCTTTTGATTCAATCTGTCCTGTGAGTATCAGATTTTACAAACCCACTTTCATCATTATATACCCTAGAAATTTCAACTGTTTCTTCTCGATATTAAGTATAGGCTTCCATTATGCTTCTATTTTCTCTAAAACTTCGCCGTTGCCTACATGTTTTTTTTTTCCATATTATCCTCAGCATCCTTTTGTAGAACCATATTTCTGCTGCCTCAAGTTACCTCTTCATCCGTGAGGAGATTGTCTAACGTTCACTGCTATATTAGATATTGCAAAAGATTTCAGTACTCTTTTCTTTATAACGATTATTTTCTGCTTCATTATACTTCGCTTATTTTTTGGAATACATTCTTGGCTATCCAGAACATCTTTCGGATTTCAATGTTGAACTTTCCGTCCTCTCTTAAAATACTTCCCAGATATTTATATTTTTGTACTTGTTTGATATTGCTATCACCAATTTATAATTTTCACGTTGGGCTGTTCATTTTGCTAACGACCATGAATTCCGTGTTCACCCTTTAAATAATATGCTATAATTCGCAAGATATAATAGAAGGTATTAAAAAAAAAAACTGTGAAGTCCCATGATCGCCTAAACCATGCACAATGATGGGTTGTAAAGATCTCATCTTGTTTGATTTATTTTATTTTTTGCAGCAATATTCACCAATAAAAAATCTTAAGAGCCAGTCACTGAATTGGGAGTTTGGTATGAATGGAGGAAGACGTAACAAGTGATGATTAGGATGATATTTAGGGCAGATAACGATTGACCTTAGACTTGAAGAAGTTAAAACTGCAGTTTTTGGGGAAACATTCATGCAGGAAAATGTTCAAAAAAATAAGGGAGTATTACCATGGGAATACACCGGGAATGAATGTGATTAAATTCTGTGTACGTCGAAAAGATTTCATCCGTTGCAACCTCTGCCCTTTTATAAGAGACTTAATGACATTTCAAAGGAGGTATTGGATTCACCAAAATGTTCGTTCGGCTATTAAGTAGATAATTAACTTTATAAAACCGAACGAAATATTTGACAACCTAACTGATTTCAGATTTTTCCTTCAAAATCATTGCATTCAGTTTTATTTTTACTTATTTCTATGTAAAGATTTTCCAAGCGTAGATTAGATGTGGCACAAGGCCGGAAACATGGGCCATCCAGTGAGGATCGAACTCACTTTTCAGTAGTAACTGATCTAGCAAGACAAGATTGCTAACCATTACACCACACCGAGGTACCCTTACTTATTTCTATGTAGTGGGACCATTAAGTACGTGGGTGATCAAAGTATTCAACTTCCTGTATGCTGTTGCCCATAGTAACTTTGGCCTCTTAGTAATCCTTTCAACTTGTTCTGTCGCCTATACGATAAACTACACCCGCCAGTAAGGCCTCTGATTAGGAGATTTGCTGTTTTGAAGAGCTTGGAAACACCTATTAGCTGCTGTTTTCCCCAGGTCTACCCTGACCCACGGTAGTAGCACCTGCTAGGATCCCAGCTATTAGTAAATAGTGAACCGCTAAACAAAAAATCAACAAGAACATTTTGTGTAATTAAATGAGAAAGAATTCTTTTTTTGTAGCGGGCTGACAAAAAATGCAAAACAAAGACACATGACGTAGTGTACAAAAGCGTTGTTAGGATTCAAAGTATAAAATATTTAGATTTCGGCATCAAATCACCCATAGAGGTTGATATGTCGCTAAACAAAATCAACCAATCTATTGCCGTTCACATTAACTTGCTTAGTACGTTACATATTGATTTTCTTTGCTTTTATTGCCACCAGTTTCCTGTGAGGTTTTAATACTATACACCGTTTTTCTTCATTATATGTCACACAAATTTCAACTGTTTTTTATTGTTTGTAATTGATAATTTTAAGAATAAATTCGCTTGTACAAGTTATTTTAGAAAGGTTCTCCAACAATAATATTCTTAGCATACATTCGTGAGAAACCAATCTCTGTCGCTTCAAGTCCCTTCTACATCTGAGAGGGGGTAATTCAGCAAGATAGGAGATTAAATATTACATGAGACTTCAGCGCCATTTTATTCGGTTTTATCGAAATTTTGCTATCTCTTAATACCTTGCTGAGTTTTTAGAAGGCATATTTCGCTATTTCTTTGCACCTTCGTATTTTCCTCGGTATGTTACTATAGATAGATGGGAAATTCTACAGTCGCTTGATTTTGATATTTTCAATTCGTTTCTGACAACTAGGCATTGTGCCTGAGTACAGTTAATGCTTCTACTCTTTTTAATGTAAAAACATCATATACTCTGGATCAACTGAAGGCACGAGTTTACATCACCAGAGTAAATTAGATAAATAGCATTAAGTGATTATCCTCGGGCATAGAATGAGAACAAACTTCGCGCGTAGATTGAATATAAGATGTGAGTCGAAACTCTTGAGGATTCCTGTGAGAGACATAATAGAAGGCCTGGGGGAACAACAGCGAAAAAGATGAGGTTAGAAATCCCGGAAATCAGTGTCTAATAAATAAAATTATCTATCTAGTTATCTATTGCGAAGCTCTTGTGCTTGGGGAAATTGGGTGGCACAGTCGGAGATGGGTTCCTCTCTCTTATCTCCTCTGTTGTTCCTCTCGTTCACTGAAAAATTTCCCCTGTAATATACAGGGAGTTTGAAATATTTGCGGTCACGTAATTAAGCCCCTGCAGTTATGTGATCATCTATTAATGGGCATTTAGCTTTTCAGAGCATAGATGGCGAAATGTCAACCAACACACCATTCTGTCGTTGTCGCGATGCTGTGTCGTGGCGGTGTTGAGTTTGAAGGTTTTTTTTTGCAAGCTGCCAGGTCGTTTGCGCAGTACGTCCGAAAGGAGGTGGAAGTCTCCAGCCCCCAAAACAATCATAGTGCGTTGGAACAGAAGCAGAACAACAGAAATTCGTACAGCGCGTGCAGAACATTATCGCTGCAAGACCCAGAACATACACCAGTGAAATTGCCAAGGATACAATCCACAATGTGGTGCATTTGGATATCCTTAATGGATAATGTGCAGTTAATATCGACACAAACATCAAGTAAAAACGGTTGCTCCGAGTAAAACGATTGTTGGGTTACTCTGAAACATCCAGACCAAAATATGTTTTTTCGATCGGGATCAAAAAATGCACCTGAATAATGACAGGTTACCGGCGTGGGATTTCTTCCAATGTTCTCCATTTTATATCCAACAAATTTCACGCGTTGGTTTTAGGAATAGTGAGTAGTGGAGCACATGTCATGTCACCCAACACATTTTCTACTAGTTCTTCGGCTGAATGCTGCCAGCAACATTGGAGTTCTGAAAACAGTTGTGAAGCCCTGGTTAAAGCTGGTATGCGATAGAAAGCCGTACATATTGCAGTGGGTCGCTCTCATCTGTTCATAAAGTTCGACTATTACATGTTGGGTGTTGTTGAAGCGAAGACTAACATTACCACAATCCGACTGCTTCGGTGAAAGCCGCCATTACAAGAGTAATACAATATTAATACAGACATTGTCATGGGTTCATGTCAACGATTCCAGTCCGTCATTGAACGTACTGTGGGGGCCGAACAAATTTACGTCGAACAGACAACAATTAGTGCATCTGTGTATCAAGTATTATATCAATAAACTTAGGTTGGTGTAAGATGTTTTTTTTCTTTTTTCTCAGTGTCTCAAATACATTGTTCCCGCGTTAATTTTAATTGCTATTACACCCACATTAAGCTCTACATTTTGGATCGATTAATGCAGTATACAGTCACATAAGACATTTGCGCTCACTAGTCAATTTATTAAGCATACTCTGCTAATGTTGGGCTGAGCCTCTCAACTTAATTTTCCCTTAGAACAACTGACCAACTTTACATAATTTTCCTTTAGAACGGCCTTAATTCTTAACGTTACTTCGATAATATTCCGAAAGAAATCTTTTGAAATATTATATAGTATACCACAATTATTCTAAATTTGTTGGCTCCACATTTAGGATTCAATTTTTGTTTTTGTTCACTACATCCCAAATGTGTTTTATGAGATTGAGGTCCGGTGATTGTGTAACGGACTTTAATAGAGAAACTTCATTGCTTTATTGCAGAATCCGATCTCCCTCTATTTTCCAGTCGTGGCGTAAAAGATTATCGCGTTGAATTGAACACAAAAGGATGAACGCATCCTAGTCAGAAATGGAGGCACATTGTCAGACACTGTACCTATGTAGGTTGCGGTATTTAACCGATTTTTATTGGTACCAAATGTGCCAATGTCTACTAAGAGAAAGACCATATCATTAGCATCTCCAGTTTGAATCGTTTATGCATGGCAACATGGATCCATATATTATTTTATATATTATATAGATTTTATATTGCTGATGGGAATTTCTGGTCCGACCATCCGAAATTCTCAATCAAAACCATAACTCATCAGAGAAGGTAACGTTTTCCTGGGTGTTCTATTTTCAGCGTTAAAGATATTACTGAATTGTCGTCAAGGATCGGTACTGACTGAAAACCACCTGTATACGGATAGAAAAGCAATTCAGTAGATATATAAACACAGAAAATGCTGTAAGACAATTATGCATCTTCTCACCGGACATACAAGCTATACAGCGATACGATTCTGAGAAAATTAGAAGTCCTACCAGGATGTATTATTAGCAGTCATAGTTTTAACAGCATAAGATATGCATATGACACAGTACTGATTGCAGACATGGAAAGAACATTACAAAAAATAGTATTCAAGGAAAGCGAGAAGAATGGATTAAACATCAACTGCATGATCACAGAATGCATGGCATTTAGCCCACGCAAATGCAAATTACAAATCGGAGATACTAAAATAAAAAAATAATTGAATATCTGGGAAGTGTTGTAACAGAGAAATGAAAGTGCGATACGGAAAATCGAAGGCGCATTGAGATAGTTAAAGTTGCTTACCAAAAGCTAAGCAGAGTATTAAGAAACAGAAAAACTTCGTTGGAAAAAAAGAAAAGCGTGCTGAATTGTTACGTGACATCTGTCATTCTATATGGCACTGAATGCTGACTAATCTCTTCAAAGATGCTGAAAGGACTTGAAGTAACATAAATGTGGTTCTACAGAAGGATACTGAGGTTTCTCATGGCCCATCCGATTCAACATTCCCCGTGTTGAATTTTCAGAGATCCTCTTTTGTATATTTCCATTGTAAAGGGTGGCTATTTCATATACTGTTATATTTCTAGAAGCTTCATCCTATAACACCGTTCTACTCCAATTTTGTTAACCATCAAGGCTTTCCGGCCACAATATATCTGGTCAATGGACCTTTTGACTTTTTTTCTGTTTAACTTAAATATCCTACTCGATCTGCAGCTTTTAAAAGACTCAGATCTGTGCTCGTCTGGCTAAAACAACCATGCGACGATCAAATCACTTACATGATTTCTTTTTCACGGGCGAATGCTACAAGCGATACGTATTAGGTTGCCATGATCACTATATTCAGTTACTACCTCGCCATTAGCTAAATAGTAATTGTCATGAAAGAGCATTCGTTCAGATATAATTAATTAAATGACCAATGAGTGTATTTTTAAAATATACAGATTTAACAGTTAATATGATGATTTTCTAAGCGTAGCGTAGATATTGAACAAGACGGAAGGTAAGGAGCTCCCGGTGAGGATGCACTCACTACTTGCTAACCATTACACTGGGTCGAAGTGTCCGATTTATTAGTTAATATGCAAGTCTGATATTCGTTTGCAGTTTTAATACTCTCTTTTATGAAAGAAATGTGGATCTGCTGACACGCAATTTATACGCATACTGGATTCGTTCAGTTATTGTTGCTAATCCCTGAATGGGGAATTAGCAATAACGGACAAACGCATGCGGAATGGGAATAATATTATTCACATTTAAGCTTCCGTACATCGAGTAACAAATGACAAGTTTCATTTCCCCCCTCACTAAATAGAAAGAAAATGTTAGCTTTTCGCAAAATACACGAGTCACCCATTTTTGTACGGTAAACACGTGCAAGCTGTAGGAGGGTTGATAGCGGTCACTAACGGACTAACAAGTAAGAAAGAAAAAAGCTTTGGGTTCGGTTTTACCTGGTTTTACCAGTTAGTAACGGTTAATGCTGTCTTGTGATTGGTTGATTTTGACGTAACCCTCTAGTATTGGGTATGACGATAAACTACATCCGGCAGCAAGGTCGGGAGATTGGAGGTTTCGAGGAACGTGGAACCGCCTCTTAATTGCTGTTGTTCCCAGCTTCATTCTGACCCAAAATGGTAGCACCTGTTAAGATCTCACCTGTGGTCAAATAATGAATCCCTAAACCAAAACAAAGCATTTTAAAAGTATAAAATTACATTTTATCGAAAATATCAGTAATATATTTTTATATAAAAAATGACCAAAAATACATTTATTCTGTAGCTGAATGCATACAATTGTTATAAAATATATTCAGTGGTAGGCCTTTATTTGTGTTCAAAATATGTAGATTCACGAATTATTAGGTTGGTGCAAAAATAATGACGTAAGAATGTCGTTTTTTGACGTTAAAGAATACGTCAAAAACGACATTATTACGTCATTATTTTTGCACCAACCTAATAAATAACTCATACAGGCTGATAAGCAGCTGAAGAAATCAACCAACCAAACAACCGTACGTAAAGGACACTTTCATGATATTAATTCATATAATATCTATAATTTCTCTTAAAAAAACCTCACTATATTACAAAATACGACTCCAACAATACTACAACATAAAACAGATATATCAACGCCGCTATTAATTAAGTCCACACAAACTTGTATATGCACAAATGTTGAGTATCATTAACCATGTATACAATTGTGAAAGCAGAATAACATATATCATATTTTTATTACTAGAAAACTCCCAAGAAAATGAAATTTCTGTATTAAATGACCCAAAAGAAGTTGATGCCGTCAAACAAACAAATCAATCAATCCAATGTAATCCCCTTTTCCGGTTCCTTTCATTTCTGAGGTGTCTTTTTTCTTTTCTTAATAATGACAGATTTATTTAAAATTGAATAAGTGTTTTGTCTGGTTTTGTAATTTTTCCATATGATATGCGCTATAAATTGCTTTTAAGAAATGTAATATATTTAATGTATGTAAATTTATGTTGTATGTTGATCATAGGAAGAGAAATAGGCAAAATTTAAATGGCAGGTGAGAAAAGTCAACTTTTTATCTAACAGTTGTTACTGCGATCGAAATGAATGCATTCCTAAAATTGGTAACCAGTCTTTCCTTCAAGAAAATAGCAGGTAGCATACATCGTTAATTGCAGGCAGTAAATGCCTGTCGCCAGGGGGTCTAGCAATCAATGAAGGTATCCCCCAGGTGCCATGTCTCAGACAAGTCCTCTTTTTAATGTACATAAATGATTTGCCTAAGAGTATACTATGTTGATGATACAACAATATATAGGTGCACCTCCAAATTCGTGATGACCAGAGGTTGGCAGATCTGATCTTGTTTTAAACTCTGAGTGGGGAAAAATGGCATTAAATACTTGGAGAATTAAATAAGCTACGTTACTTCATCGCCGATCGGACGAAGATGAATCACCAGTCACTCTAAATGGATGTTCCCTCAAGGAATCACCGTGACTTGAGCAAATATTTGTCTTCAAACTTCAACCGGACCCCAAGGGGAAATCCCATATAGGATGCATAGATAAAGATGCAGGAAAACTTAGCTGTATCCTGTACCGCTGCAGCAAGTAGAAGACTGCTCATGCTATCTTCTAATTTTACAAGCGTCAGATTAGGCCTACAATGCAGTACTGCGGTCATATATGCACAGCAGCTGCCCAGTTCTCACTTACCAGTCTTGATAGTGTCCAAAAGCATATCTGCGTAAATTATTTTCCATACAACCTCTCTTTCACAGATGCGAGGTAGCAAGCCTACCTCGATATTCGATAGAATACTCAGACAAACTACACACATTAGTTCCACTAGTTCTGGCCTTCATGGTTAGGACTTGCGGGCGCACATTGTAGGGAACCCCCATCGTTCCCTTAGCATTTCATTGTTGTAATGAAAATTCCACGCAAGTTGTTTCTTCCCGCGAACCGCTGCACAGTGGACCCGACACCCAAGAATAAGGTTTTAACGATCACTACAATCTTAAACTTTTTGTTATATTCTCCTCCTGTTCCCCTACTCTGCAGCTCTTTACCTCAAGTAGTTCCAAGACCTTGAACAGCGTGAACCACACATATAATTTACTGAAAGGCTGGAAATCGCAGATTTAACTCATTAATTTCGGTAGGATTTACCGTCATGTGCTGTTGAGGAATATAGCGATAATAATGGATATTCTCATCGTCAATAATTAATACCGTCCATAATTATTACATAATTAATAGCTTATATAAATCATACGTCTTAAACTATTAATGATTATGTTGAAACTTGACTAATGCATGGAATAATAAGGCAACACAAAATGTACTTAGAACAAAATGTATTGAAACAAGAAAGTGTGCACAATATTTACATATAGTCTTTTGTATATTCCTGGGAAGACCGTTCCTGGAGAATGTGTTGACTGAGTCGCAGTCGGGCAGAGTCTCTGGATTGAATCTCTTGATTCCTCCCATCTCTTCCCGGTACCAACCATATTTATATGGTCGGTACTCCACTATGCAAATTAGGTGGATCCTACCACAACACATAGTAGGTTTTATAATTCACTTTGGATCGTTTTATTGTATACAGATTAAATAAACCCGGTGAGAAAATGCATATATTTCTTACTACAGTTATATTTTTGTCCGTACTTGATTAACTTCTTTCCTATTCGAATGTAGGCGGTTTGTACTCAGTAAACGTTGTAGGTTAATGAATATTTTTCCTTATCGACATACCTTGCCTAATAGATCAAAGAGCTTTATGCGGTGTGCTTGTACAAATACGTTTGCTTTATCTACGAAACAGCTATATATGGCTAAACAGATTACCGACAGAAGCATACTTTTTGTTAGGATTGAAGACCACTTAAGATGGAAATACAGTGTGGGTGCCTTTGAAAATAATTAATGGAACCTCGACAGTTCTCTATCAGTATCGGTCGTTATTTCTGAGATGAGGAATTATGTAAATTATTTACATTATTCGGACTATTGTCCTCCTCTTTGTCGCCATATTTATTACAACGTTTAGGCAGTCGCAGTCGGGCAGAGTCTCTGGTTGAATCTCTTGATTCCTCCCATCTCTTCCCGGTACCAACCATATTTATATGGTCGGTACTCCACTATGCAAATTAGGTGGATCCTACCACAACAGATTACATATACGAAGTCTGAATCAAAAAATATCGGGTCTACTGCTATAAACTGAAAACTACAACACTTCTCAAATAGGAATTTAATTTCCTTCAAATTTGTACCCTTTTGATATCTCAAAAATTAGTGAAAGTCGTTTCCATTGTTGGAAACATTCCTGGAACTCCTTTTTGGGAATAACGAGCACTTGCCCTGTCACATAATCTTGAATTTCCTAAACATCTTGAAATGTTGTTACTTTTAAATGGGATTCGTTTCCGTCGATGGAAGCATTACTGGAACTCATTTTTGAGGATAACGAGCAGCTGCCTTCTTCCAAACTCTTGGATTTTCTAGACGTCTTGAAATCTTGTTACTTTTAAATGGGTTTGATTTTCGTAGAGGAAAATGTCACAAGGGTTCGACGTCTCGAGAATTTTGTGCATGGCGAAAAACTGCTTCACAAGACATGCTCACTTATAGAACCTCTGTAGTGGGCTGAGAAGACAACACTACACGCCTTCCAAGGACTGCTATAAACAACGGAACTTAGCGAGAACGTTATAAATGCGCGACCGTGTTCACGGTCAATCTGTGACCAGTGACTCCATTCTGCGTAATTGATTTGCTTGCCATAGCAACAGTCCCGATACGTTTTGATCAGAGTTCGTAAATATATAAACTCTATCGTATGTGTTTGAAGATGGTGTAATTTATACCGTCTCAGAACTTGTTCGAATTCCGATCGTGTGGTTGCATTCATTTTCACGCTGGAAAGCTACGAATCTATCCATTATATCCCTAGCTATGGATCAAATAGTGGGACAGACGTATCTCTTCTGCCTTGGTTGTCAATTGGTTTAGAAAATGGACAAGTGGAAATTGAAAACCGCTTGTACTAGTAGAGTCTACAGTCTCAGACATTCATGAAATGTAAACACAAAACCTTATTTGTCTCTTAAAAGGGGCAGCTGCTATTTAAGTGCATCCTGTACAACATGATATTATTTTAGGTCGCATCAGCAGACCTGACTATGATTTTATGGGGAGCCGCAGTTCCCGATGCAGTATATATTACTTCTCCAACCAAATTTGTTATTCAAGTAAGTGAAAGAGTCGAAAATTCTTAGATCGTGGTTGTTGTATGGTTTACCATAACTAGCTTGGAAGGCCCGTCGGGTCTTTTTTTCCGAATCCTGCTCCGCATTTATAATGAGAGTGTTCCCATGGTTCAAAAATAGCTTAAGGCAACAGATGTTTGGAATCGGTTTTCCTCTTACAGAGATTGCACTCCCAGGCTAAGGACTTCCATCTGCCGGAAACGAGACATACAGTAACTGAACGACAGAAATATATTAACCAGTAATATTTCATTTAAATCTTTTATTTTCTGCAATGAATTTGTTGAGAATATACGCTATCAATATTTCCAATATATATTTCCTGCTTTTTTTTTTCAACAGCTGCCTAAAAATGGTATTTATCAGTCATTTGCTTTCCCATATCGATTAATCATAAATCATTTCACGCGAAAAATTGTTGCTTGTTTTAAAATATTTATCAGTTTATATAATAATATTTTGCCATAAATATTTACACAGTTTCATAAAAGAAAAAAAAAACAAATTAAAATTCTTATAATTGAATTATTTTTTTTTAACGTTTAGTTGATATTTTTTAGTATGAATATTGATTGAAATGTTTACGTAAAGAGAATTCCTTTCATAAAATAGCGGTTTTATAATTTACGCACAATATCAGAAGGATGACAATCTGAAGTGCGAATCTTTAGCAAAGGTCATATATAATCAGCAAGCGCGAACAGTGTGAATATTACGACAACGGATCAACCAGATTTACTACATAGGAGTGTAAAAATCTTACACGCGTCAGAATGCGTTATTTTATTTCATTTGAATGGAAAGGAATGCGTGTTATTTCTGCAACAACTGACTAATCCGTAGGCAAGATAATTCTATGTAATAGAAGCTAGCCATTTACGAGCCTTAGAAATACCATACAAATAAAACTGTTTCCACTTCTAAGAGATAGGTACAATAAATAATGCTCAATATTCAATAAAGAAGTCACAAGTGTTACGCATATAGAAAAACAGTGTATCTGAAATTTGGATAAAATTATAGTTCTTATCCCTTATTTTATACGGCATGTTTTATGCTTTCTGGCGTAAAGTGGGGGTGATTATAACGAATCAATAGCTTCATCTACTGCAAGGAAAGTTGGTTAACTGTGTCGTGTCAGAATCTTTTCTTCTCAGAAACCAACATCCATATTTATAAATCTACCATTCATCAGTGCATCGTTGCCATATCTGGTATGGTGCTCCAGCTGCACATCTCTGGACTCTTGACTTTTGACAAAATTCAAAGAAAGGTCTGTAACGTAATCGATTCTGAAAGACATATGGTGTTTAGTCTGACGTGACGAGGTTTCCCTGTGTCTTTTCTACAAATATTTCCATGGCAAATTTTCTGATGAGCATATTTTCCTGGTTTCTCGACTACACGAATTTCAGCGTGTTAATAGATTGGTAACAATGTCTCAACATTTTACTGTTGAACTAGTTTGACGAAACAGCCACTTCAACTCCAACAGTTTTTTCTCTCGCCTGTGGATCTCCCGATTTCTTCCTTTCCTGATATCAACCATCCTCAAAAATTTAAATGCAATATCAATCATCTACTTTCTTGAACTCTGTCCCTTTTTTGTTCTTTCCTCAATCATCCACACTTGGTCTCTGATTGTCTTTCACTCTCTATAACTCCCTGCGATCTAGTGACGTTACCGCCTAGTTTAGGAGTGAAACTACTACAAAAATATTTCTGGAGTACAACTTGCCACAACTTACGTACGAGAGGATGCTAAATAACATCTAGGTTCGACAAGAAAACAATTCCTAGCAGAAACCTAAGGTTCTGTCCTTTGCCTAGATTTGAACAATTATACCAGGTCGAGATATTTTCAGCACTCTCGTACGCACTGTCATCGATTAGTTTAATTTCAAATTTCTTATCTATGAAATTTTGAATGTAATTACCTGGGAATTTTATAGGTACTTATGTAAATAAGTTAGGCTCACGTTTTTCTGTAACTAGAATAAAGTTAATTAAATATTTACTACACCTGAATATTTAAAATGTAGGTAACATTTACATTTGCAGCCTTGTCTAGTAAATTTGAACAGATTCGTGCTTTTAAATTTTAATATATTATAGGACATAATTGTGTATCTGAAATAGTAAATATTCAATCGCTTTTATATGAAGAGAATAATATTCACTCTAACACTGTCGTAAATAGAATGGACTCTTTATACCTATCTATACAGACCACCTATATCTAACTATAAATATATATATATATATATATATATATATATATATATATATATATATATATATATATATATATTGTCGAACAATCACGTGGTCAAGATAAACACTCAGTTGTGGAGGAAGCTGTGAATAATAACTCAACCTTAAGAGAGCTATTTATGGTGCCATGGAGCATGTCATTGTGCTAAAGTGGGATAGTCCATTGCTTGTGCTGTGATTGGCTGCTTGTATATGAGTGGAGGTATTTCTGTATAAATACCAGCTTGATTCATCAGTTAGTTTGCAGGGTTTGTATTGAGTTACAAACTGCTTTATTTTTGTCTGCCAGCTGGACGCTAGCTGGGACCCTTACGCCGGTAAGTGCTGTTTATTATTGTTATTCTACACACACACACACACACACACACACACACACATATATATATATATATATATATATATATGGATTAAATTACAGGAAAGACTGAGTTCTATAGTCTGGGTTAGCAATATGACTATTCTAGAAAGAAACGGCAACTTATTGGGGGAAAATATATTTGTGTAGTCAGTCAATCATGAATCGAAAGGGACACGGCCAGTAAAACGTATATCTGGCATGGCGCTTAACTGATGGACTGCTATTTATAGATACACTTATGGAAATATAAAAGTGCACACCGAAGACAACAACGAGCGGCGATAGTCTGTTTCATGCTTGAGCGCAAACTTCATAGCGTGAAAATTGTTTTCAGGCATGAAACAATCATCGCTCGATGATCATGTCATTTTTATCCAAGTTAGCGGAATCAACTGAGCCCTATATATATATATATATATATATATATATATATATATATATATAAATATATATATAAATGTGTGTGTGTGTGTGTGTATGTGTGTGTGTGTGTGTAAAATGGATTAAATCTAATAGATTTGTATTTTTAATTTATTTTGTTTAAACGTTATTAAAATCCAAATATCTCGGATTTAAACCATTTCCTAAAAATAAATTGTCTTTGTTTATGTTAGGGTACAAAACAGAAGAGGTATGAACGTATCGAGAAGTGTGTGTATTCATAAGCATTATTCGGGCTTTGTTTGACCGTAAGTCCTATGTGCTGGAGCGGTTAAGCGCATCAGACGCAATCAGGGTTCCCAACAGGGGATGCTCTTCGAATCCTGATGGAGGGCTCATATTTTTCTGACGAGAATTCTCAAACATTCAGGCCCGTAGATATAGTTGGATGAAAAATACTGTTGACAAAACGGAGTTTCTACTTGAATAAGAGTATCCATAAAAAATAAAATTTAAACAAAATAAAACTATATATATATATATATATATATATATATATATGAATGACTGTATGTGTTTTCATTTAAATTTTTGTTGGCTAAACGACTATCAGTGATGAAAGAATTTTCGTTGTTATTTTATGACAACGGCCGTTCCCACCATATATGTGTATTTAGGCAGCAAACGGAACAGTTTTTCCACGCTTTTATGCGCACAAGACCATGTCATTATAACGTAGAGAAAAAATAATGGATAATTTTTCAAGTTCTAATGAACGCTAAGCATATTGTTAACTGCTTGATTTTAAAAGTATAATGAAAAAATTACGGTAATGGATAACAACGCACAGCTTTGTATAAATACTTGTACTACTGAACAACATATAGTTTTGTACTACTTGCGCACCTGTGAGTATCTTGAAAGAAGATCAGAAATACTCGAGAAATTAAAATAAAGGAAATTTAAACAGCTATAACACATTTCTCTCATCATTTAATATCAATACACGGAAGGTTATTCGTGAGCAGGAACTGATTTTGTTAAAAATTAGCAGACATAAAGTCTGTAATTTATTCGATCTGACATGCCTAAATAATCTTTATATACGCAATATAATAATACAGAATGATATGCTGAATGTTGAAATTTCAAGTGTTATATGTTTAAACGTTCTGGTGCATACAAGATATAGAGAGAAGAAGAAAGAGTTCGGGAAGAAGTAAATATATATGTATATGTATATGCATCCATGTCTGTATCCAAATGTATTAGATGCCTACTACTTAATTGGTGGTGAAGAAAATAGTATAAGTTTTCAATGAATCAGTGGACAGCTTAAAATGGTTGAGAAATAAATGGTGTATATTCTTACATGCATCAGTAGGATGTAGCCTTCACAACTCCTTAGCTGAACGCGCAAATGTGTCATTTCGGCTCTGGTTATGTTACGATGACCGCAGCACATTTCTTTTATTGATTCTGGATTTGGCTGGTTTCTCACTGATATATACAGTTGGAAAAGACTCCTTTATTTCTCACTGCCTCGCGACCTTAAATACTGGTTATGAAATATTTCTGACTGGTTGTTTGAAATATGGCTTTATGACTTGGCGATTCTGATTATCCATCTATATTTTGAGATGGTGACATTTTAGTCTCCTTGCTATTATTAGTTTATTTATTTTCTTATATACTATTTTTGAAAGCTTTCAGATTGATTAGTCGAAATATTTTTTATAGATGCTGAAATTAGTTCTTCTCGATAATATTTTTTTAAGCTTTCATACTGATAGACAAATAAATAATTATTTTCCTATCACTACGAATTCTTATATTTGTTACATAGGTACCACGATCTCTTGTAATTTAACTTGTCACTTATCGAAAAATAACACAATTCTTGCACATCTTGTTCATCGCATAATAAAACACGAATATATTATTATTATTATTATTATATAAAAGAAATATATTATTATATAAAAGAAACGCAAGGGGTTACTGAGATTAAATGGAACTGAGGAAACATCACCGAGGAGAAAGGAAAAAAATAACAGCTTTCAAGGAGACAGAAAATGACGATTGATGCTGCATTACCAATTTTAGAAAAAACACAATTGACAGGTAAGCAAGAAGCCAGAAGAATTGTGAGAGAAGAAACAATTTGAAGTTACATTCCAATTTAGCAATTCTAGGAGTAAAATTATGAGAGCTAATGCCCAATCTATTAAGATTTGACATCAATATGCAATGAATGGTTGAATGATAGACACTTATCGAAAAATAACACAATTCTTGCACATCTTGTTCATCACATAATCAAACACGAATATATTATTATTATTATATAAAAGAAACGACTCGCAGTTGTCATCGTCGTCGTCGTCGTCGCCGTTTTTATTTATCATCCAAGAATTTAAACAAAATCACGCCATCGCCACTTTCTTCTAACCTCCAACCAAATCTTGCAAAGCCAAGCGGTGATAGGTAAGGAATGACGGGAGCAGGTTTTGGTGAACCTGGTAGCTTTCGTCGCCAAGGTGCAGATTCTAGTTTCACCAAAACTGGAAGCTTTAAGTTGGCGGCGAATTTAGTCATGGTCACCATCATTCTAAAGAAACCAATCAGCAATTATAATTCTTGGATACGAAATAAAACCAACCACGAAGTCCGTTGCAGTTACTGGATTCTGCATGTCTCATTCTATTTATGCCGCAGGGTAATGTCATGAACTCAAGTGTGTGGGTCACCTGATTTCATGACCTTCCTCTGCAACGAACTGTCACTGATTCTGTTATAATTTCGAGTGGCGCCTTCTGTAGTATGTCCATCAAGCGTAACCCTCTTCATACACTGGCTGAACGGTTGAGTAATATAGTATATTTACAAATCGCACTAAATATTCTCCATTTCACCCTTAGTCGTGTCATTTTATAATGTATATAATAGTTATTTAAACAGTTAATAAAATATTTGCCATGTGATTAAAACATTAAACAAACGTAGGAAATATTTAACAATATATTCTTCTATAGCTGCCATGCTTTATGAAAATCAATTTACACGTGACACTATTAATACTATGCACATATATTGCCATTTTTTATAGCATCCCCATGAATGTTGCTGCCAGAATGAAGCTAAAAAACATGTTTTTATGTCTCACAATAATATCGACCTACATATTTGAAAGAAAAAGAAAAAAATAACAACATGAACTCTGGGTGTGCAACAGCAGATTCGAAAATTGAAGAATTCATTACTACACCTTTGTGCAAATTATTGAAACAGAACGAATAATTCCGTTATTATTTACTTATTTTCGTATTTTCCCAATATAACATGACCTAGTGCACATGTTAATACTTCGTATGTCCATTCCACAAAGTCGTTACCAGAGATTCTTGATTAGGTTTAAATCAGAAGAGTTTCCAGGCCAATCTATAGTGCTTTGATTTGCTCACTGGTATGGCTTGCCAGTGCGTTCGTGCAGCGTTACAATTTTCATAAGCTTCCTTGGAATAACGTCAATCGCAGATAATGGCAATAGGACAACTAATCGACAGTCGAAACAATAGTATCTGGGCGCGATAAAAATCTGATGTAATCACGGGTGACGCAATATTTTTCAAGTCCAAACAAATTTAATCATACACACTGAAAATAGATTCACACCACTGCAAATGACCTACTCTGAGGATAAAATAGAAATCGATTATTCCTGTCACTCCAGTGTTTCTTAAACTGACCATATGATGAAAGAAATGAAGTTAAAGCGGTTGTTTTAATTAATTTGCATAACGGTGTAAATTAAACAAGGGTATTTTCCGTTTAAATTTATAATAACCATTTGATATATCTATATGCGAAATTTTAGAATGGACTTTTATTAATCAGAGTTGTATCTCTTTATACATTATTTATTAAACAGTATATTTATTTTCCCCTACCTGTCTGAATGTTCGAGAAATCTTATTAAAGAAAAAATTACGATCTTCGATAAGAATCGATCATGTGTCCCTCAGGGCAAAGGGATACATCTTTTAGCCTGGTGCGTCTTACCGCTTAGTAATGAAGATTGTCCGGCGAAGCAAATTTCATGATTTCACAATGAGGTGAAAATAAATAAATATACTGTTTAATAAATAAACGGAGCGCCTCCTCAGAAATGCGTATTCACTTAAAATAACGTATAAAGTAATACATAACTACATGTGTATGTTAGATTACTGGAATCTAAAGGCGATACTGTATGATTATAACAAGTATTTGCGCTTGAATTCGGTTCGTTCTGCACTGATGTAAACACAGTACAACCATTTTTTAATCATTTCATCCAAATTATGGCGATGAAGCTACTAAGACGCATGGGGTTACTCAGATTAAAGGAAACTGAGAAAACATCACTGAGGAGAAAGGGAAAAATAACAGCTTTCAATGAGACAGAAGATTACGATTGATGCTACCTTACCAATTTTAGAAAAAACACAGGTAAGCAAGAAGCCAGAAGAAGTGTGAGAGAAGAAACAATTTGACGTTACGTTTAGCAATTCTAAGAGTAAAACTATGAGACCTAATGTCCAATCTAGTAAGATTTGACAGCAATATGCAATGAATAGTTGAATGATAGACATAATATTCAAGACAGATTCGGGTGAGAAAGATTTTCGTACACGACACAATGAACCAAATTTCTTAGCAGCATATGCTGTAATTGACTAAATATAATCGTTTCATTTCATATCAGAGGGTGCAATGAGTTACTATCCTGCTGGTTAGCATCAGCCATAGTGACAGATGTCTAAAATGTTTTCTAAAACGATTAAAATACAAAAGTTTACTTTTGAAACCTTTAGGATCAAGCATCATTGGTATAAAGAAACATGAAATTCAAACTCGCAGTTTAATTACTATATTGCAGATTTGATGTCTTAGAATCACTGGTAAGACAGTTTATGGACAATACGAAATGTTGAATAATTCTACTGAGAGCAGAACATCAATCACGGCTGGAAACCAATATCCCGCATAAAAAAGGATATATACAACTTCTTTACAGAGTTATGAATCATTTGGATGCTGTCCCGGCGAAGATGTGTCAAAATACGGATCTTAAGTACGTTGACAAAACATCGTAAACGGAAGCCTATTTCGTGTTTGAAAGCGTCGATGAGAAAAACCCGATAAAATGAACAAACAAAACGCGTGGAAAGAGATATTTCAAATGATCTTTTCGCGAAGAATGGTGAACTGGCTATGATTGTTCAAAAATATTTCGAAAAGCCTCGGTGGATATTGTCGAAAATCATACTTAAAGATTGTGATATTAAGAAAACGGGTTAGGGTTTATTTTGTTTTACGACATATTAAACCCAGTGGATTATTTAATGCCGATAATTATTTAAAAATAGATTAGACTATGTATTTTTTGTAGGAAATCAGTTTTTATTGACGTATATTTGTAAATATTTTTTTGTCGAGTGTATTGCAGGTAATTTGTTCGTATTTCTTCAAAAAGATATCGCTGGTAATTTTCTTTCAAAATGTATTGTTGATATTTTTACAATAAAAATCTATTTTTCATTCATCCATAACGTTTGATCCAATCAAACTGAGGACCCCGACCACAACGGGTATTATTGATGTCTTCATTTGCCACACATTTGAGATTTTCACTTCAACATCCTATTATTTTGAGAGTTATTTTTTAAAAGATCTTTAGAGATATATGAAAGTCTACAAAAACAGCAACCTCAATAAGAAAGCAGATTTTGAATCTGTAATCTTTGATCACAATGTCTGGGTGATTAGCGTTGATTATTCTGTCTGTGTTTATTATAAATTCGGGTTAACACAATCTTCCAGTATGTTTGCTTGGTAACATCTGATTAGCAAGCGTTGTTCCTATGCAGCATATGTAAAACCTTCGGCTTTAGCTTTTAATCCCATACGACGTAACTACAAATAGGTACGGGTTTTGTCTACATCAAATCCTTTGGCACGGACAGAACATTGACCAAGAAGATGTTAATCTTGTCACAATTTCTGGATTCCGTTCATTGAATTTGCCTTTGTCTTTGACTTCGTTTTTAGGATCATTGCTCTTGTAGTAGGTGTATTATAGTGTGTTGTCACTCCTTCATCCAGATGAAATTCCATTTTGAAATTGTAGGCTTCATTTATTAACGAATGAAGCTTATTTCATTCAAGCGCTTTGACACAGATCATCATTCAGTCTTCTGCAGTTTTAATGTAATGAAGGTATTGAAGATAGAGTTTTGTAGTTTTGTAAGACAGATCTAATTGAACAGATACTCTTCCTCCGTCGGCTCTGGCCTCATACAGGCCATCAACATCGGCTATAGCTTCCTGGCTTTGACAACCATTCGCTTAATGAGTTATGGTCCAGTCACGAATGTCGAAACTGTATTGCACCACATAAACAGCCAAAGTATTTATGGTTAATATCTTTTTTTGTGAATTTCAATGTGCATTTAATGCCAAGCTCACACGCCTACAGTATTCGTTTACTTTCTCTACATTTGAATATTCTGTATTCTATCTCTTTCACTGATTTCTAGTTACTTATAAGTTGATTCCTGCTCCATTGTTATAATCCTTGTGACAAAATCTTGATCTAGTGACTGTGCTTGAAAAATACTCCCTTTCTTGAAGGTTAAGGTTGCAGGTTATTATAAAGTCCATATCGATAACATCGCCGACATATTTTACAGTATTTTTGAGTCCTTTCAGCCCATTGACGTATTTTGCAAGACGGTTGAGTGAATACCTACATTGTTGTTTATTTATTCATAGTTATTATTGTTTATTCATGCGAAAGGGTAGTTAGGTTCAAGTAAATTATACAACATTCAGGCACACTATCAAAGTCTTCACGATAATCTATCCATGCTGTGTTGAGATTTCTACCTTTTTCTTTCCTTTATTTATCAAGAGTAGATCTTTGCAAACATACGGGCCTATTCGACATCCTTCCTGTTCTAGGGGAATGATTAAAGAAAAGAGTAATGAGAACAGACGTGATTAATTTCTATGTGATGGATGAAAATGTTATTTATCAATAGATATTGGGGATTATCTGTTTCACTTTTTTATTAGGTATTATGTAATATCTTCAGTGAACCATTCTGAAAATTTATTAGGTTTATTAATTAGCTTTGATAATGTTTGCAGAAGTGTTTTATGGATGGCCGTCAGATTATTTAAACAAAACTTGGTTACCTTGTCATTTCCTGGAGATTTCCATTTTAGGGATTTTGACAGAGTTTGACTTTATATCTTTCGATTCTTTCAAAGGCTTATTCGTTTTTTTTTCTTGTTTTCTTTTGATCAAGGCTGCATTGGGATTATATTCCTCTCGTCTGTTCTGAATATTCTCCCAACATTTTTTAACAACTTCAATTGATTATTATTCTTTCTTTGATTTCTCTTGTATAAACAATGTATCCCGGGTCCAAATCAGAGACTTAAGGTCAGAAATGGTTTCATGACATTTCTCTTTGATCATATTTGTAAAAAAAATAAACTAAGATCACACACATTATTATTATTATTATTATTATTATTACTATTATTATTATGTGTGGGCTGTACGTGTGAGAACAAGCCTTTTTGCATTTCTTTATGTATGTGCTGTCAAGAATACCTTCAATGTGTCTCTTAGAACCCTTTCAAATTCATCTGAGGGCTCCAATTACAACTGCAATTTTTGATGTCCTCATGTAACTCACTTTTTCAGGCTTCGATTTTAAATTCTTTTTATTTTGAAGTTTTCTTTTGCATTTTAGATTTTTGAAAATCTTCAGAGATGCATTGCAATCGTCGGGGATAACCATTTCAAAAAGAGACACATTTTTTCTTTGCCTTCTCTAATCACTATGCCAGGGCAATTAGCTTTGAGTTTTCTGTCTCTGTGTATTGTGATTATTATTATTATTATTATTATTATTATTATTATTATTATTATTATTTGTGTGTGTTATGTATCCTGCTTTGTATCCTGTAGAGCCAAATCCAAACTATTGTTCTTAAGCCCTATAAGGGAATTGTCATTTAATTAATAGCACTTTTATCAAATCCTAAACGTACAACTAAACATAAGTAAACGGAATATTAACAAACAACACTAAAATAGTCAATAGTAGATTTAAAAAAAATCCAAACAACACTATAATCAGCCCCAAAGCTGCATCCGGACCCATAATTATTACCACCTAAATGCTCCTAGAATAATTCGGGACATATCCGTTACCGCCTACCAATATAAGTTACAATAATACAACAGACCACTCCAATGAATAAATGACCTGTATATATAAATAGTAGAGAAAATAACACAACGCATATGACCTGACGATTGGGTTTAGCATGACACAGACAGTTGCCCCTGGGTGTTGACATAAAATATTCACTATATATATATATATATATATATATATATATATATATATATATATATGAACATAGAAGTCATCATTAGAGGTGACAGTCTGTTTCATGCTAGATGCAATCGTCAGCCTGACGATTGTATCTAGCATGAAACAGACTGTCGCCTCTAAGTGTTGACTTCTATGTTCACTGTTATATTTACACACGCTCTATCTCTGATACTGAGCACTTTATCCCATAAATATAGCACATCTTAAGACTATATTTCTCTCTCTCTCTCTCTCTCTCTATATATATATATATATATATATATATATATATGTGTGTGTGTGTGTGTGTGTGTGTGTGTGTGTGTGTGTGTTGGGTAGAGTGGGCTCGCATCGGGGTCATTCCACATTAATGTGGGAGTTCCCCAGTTATCGATCCTTGAACCGTTAATCTTCCTTATCTTCTACATCGACCTTCCTTCTTATCCGTCGTAGTAGTAAGTGCGATTGGTCCGTCAAAGTAAAACTGACAGCTTTTTCTGAAAATGTCCGCCAGTCAGTTGTTAACTGGACAAGGAAAGGCTGATAAATTTTAACGTCTTTAGATCAAACATGCTACATTTAATCCCCATACTGAATCTTTTCTGCACATCATCAGTATGTTTAATGGTAACCTCCAGGATAGCGACATGATGTGGCTTCTTCGGCTCACAAGATGGTCATCTAGATTGAAATTACTACGACCGACATTTAGTTTTTCTGTGTCATTTAAATTTCTAATTGGTAATTGAACTTCATGGATTCAAGTTCATTAATTGATTTTGAAGGAGTTCGCATTTTTATTCTAATAGTTTCTGTTTTTCGACTGTGCAAATATCATCCAGCTTCTTGCTTGACTGCAACGCCAAGAGCCACATTCTCTTCACTTTAGCGTTTCTTATTCTTTCACGCACATTGAATCCTTGTGTCTTACTGGCATAATCACCTTACTTGGAGTAGAATATAATTCCCACAGAAAATGTATACTCATTTCCGGAAAAAAAATGTCTTTTGTAATTTTTAAAAAAATACGATAACACTGTTTACTTGGAGGAACCTAACGCATCTTGTGTATCGTAGAAAAGCAACTACATTGACGATCCTTAGGCAACAGATTGAAAATGCATATGCACTTATCCCACTGGGCATTTTGGTCAACGTTTCCCGAGCAGTAGTTTGCCGTCTGGAAATGTCTGGAAATTAAAGGCCATCATTTTGAGCATCTTTTTTGATTGTACGGTCCAATAGTAACTTACATTTATCTCGTGATATATAAGCAAAGTTAGTATTACAATATGTTTACAAGATTATCCTATCCAGTAGTGTGTATACGTTAATGGGACAACTCTCTCTCTCTCTCTCTTTGTGTGTGTGTGTGTGTGTGTGTGTGTGTTGTTCACCAAGCAAGACCACCGCTACCACTGCTCCGATTCCAATGATTCACACCTCATTCAAAAGCCATAGAAAAGTTAGGCGTAGGGAATGATTTTCGTTGAGGTCAGATTCAGGGTTGTCAGATTATGCAAGGTTAAAAATATATATTAATATATTATACTAGCCATTATCGTTACATTCATGGTTCAAGGGAAGTAACTCTTATTTTCATTTTATATCAAAAATTGCAGCTAGCTTAAAATTTTAAGCAAGCATAAAAGCCAGTCTATCGAGCGGAATTTAAGCTAGCACCTGCGGCAAAATCTTGGTTTGGCCACAGTAGTTAGGAAGAAGTAGATGCGATAGGCATCAATAAACTACAAAAGAATTCAAAATTGATCGTTGCATTTATTTATTGAATTAATGTTTAAGCTTACCTTTTAAAAGTTCAACGATAATTCTTCTGCTGCCACTTAATTTAAAGACGATTTGATGTACCTAGATCCTTATTTTCCGTACAAACAATTATTTTTATTTCATGGTTGACAGAACAGAGGTCAATTTATAAGAAAAAATTCATATGGTGAAAAGATAGGTAAACAGAATTTAGAATTTGTTAGACATTCAACATTTTAAGAGTTAGTGAAACATAATAGCTAATTAAGTAAAACCTATATTATGGAATCTACGAATAAATGCGAATTTAGAGCTCAATTCTCCACGAATTCTGAGATTTAAAAGCACAGCTCTACTTTATATTAATTTGTATTTCCTCAACCCGCCCAGGAGGTCAGGTATTGACATAGGGTCGATTTAATGTGGGGTGCTCGATCGCGTTCACCAGGGCTAGGAGCAAATATTGCCCACAGCTCCCGTAACCATCGGTTGCGCTGGCCGCGGTACAAACACCGATCAATCTTTCTGGTGCAATGACAGGTCTCGACCTCGGGCAGCTGTTTTCCGGGGCAGACAACTCTCAGTATAATTTTCCTCAGATGTGCCCCTGTCTTTCGACAGAGTCACCTCTGAGGACACACTGCCCAAAGAGAGATGCAACTGACACATGATAAATAGGGTGTTACAAACTAATTCATAGTAATTTGTATTACCTCAACCCCGCCACTCGTGGACAGATTGGGACAATGAAACAACTGAGAGATGATAAATAATGCGTTAAAAACTACACCAGAGTGAGAAATTTGTATTTATTCACCCCCACCCCCACGAGATCAGATTGTGACACAAGGTCCGTTTAATATGGAGAGCATGAGCACGTACATCCGTGCTAGAAACATCTATTGCCCTCAGCTCACGCAACCGTTGGTTGCGCTGGCTTTCGTGCGAGCACCGATCCCTTTCTCTGGTGGAATGAGAGGGCGCGCCGTCGGGCAATAGTTCCACAGGGCTGGGCACATCTCAGTATAATTTTCCTCAGTTACGACTTTATCCTTTCACGCAGCCCCTCCTGAGAGCACTCTGCCCAAAGACAGTGACGCAACTGAGAGATGATAAATAAACGCGTTAGAATCTATTTTAGAGTAATCTAAACGCTAAAGGTTCAATATCTGTATTATATATTACATATTTATAGGCAATATCTCTCTTCAGGTTTAACTGATTCGTAGACTGATTTAAAAAAAGTTTATTTCATTAATTAACTGTCCTTCATTCGAGGATTGTTTTGATTTTCATATCAAAAATAGTTCTCTTTAGGAATATCGTTTTATATAGTGCAGAAATGTGTTTGAAATTTACATTTTACTTGGCTTTCAAAAAGTTGGAATCTATTTGTAAAAATTTCCTTAAAAATAACAATCAATTTATGAATGCAATGTCAATTTGAAATTTTTCTTTCAAAGATCTCAAGTAGTGAATATATCTTACTTTGCGAAGTGATAGCGAGCGGGCGAAGCCTGCTAGTATTTTATAAAAACATTTCAAAATACACAAAATTACTAGACTTTAATGTACTGTAAATCGAGCAGTGTTTTTATCCCTCAGGTGATAATGAAAGATCTAGGCAGATAATAGACGATAAATTAATAAATCTTAATTGACTTATCATTCGATCGACTTGAAAATTTCGCGTACACAACACTAATCAGGGTTAGGCAAATCTATTGAATTATTAAGCGATATCATATTTATAAATTTCAAATTTGATGTTTGTCTGGAGTCTGTCTTAAGAGTTTCATGTGTAGAGTATAAATATATTATCTGTTAATAATTGATCGCCATTAATGTATTTACATGGAAATACGGGTTTGAAAACCATCTCCGTTCATTCAGATATGAAAATTAATGTCTACCAACATAAAATGATATATTAAATCAATTGCCGCTCACAACTGTCTCCGATATTTTTTCATTTCACTCATGAAGAGATGAGCTAGAGTATGAGAATCATGGTTCGATTCTTATCTAAATGGTCATATTTATTTAATAAGACTTTCTTTGTCTAGGCCGATGGACATTAATTTCACTGTTGTCTGGTTTTTATTCTGAGTGTTATTCTTTTTCTAGTTATCGTTAGAACGTCCTCATTGCACACGTTTTCTGTCCATGGTTTTCTAATCGTCTGTCTATAATAACATGTCTGTGTCGATTCGAGTAACTTTTATTTTTTTTTAATCATTTCATTCCAAGTAAGAGATTGAACCACTAAGATGCAGGGACTTCTGAGAATGGAAGAGTCTGAGTATAAACAGCGTCCAGGAGAGAGGACAACAAAAGAGCAGAATTCAAAAAGACAGGCAATGACAGTTGACACTGCATTTAAATTTTTGAAGATCAATGTTGGCTTGAAAACAAGAAACTGGAGGAGAGTTCCACAAGCATTCAGTGCGAGGGAAGAAAATGTGACCAGGGAACTTACTGTTACATCTATCATTTCCAACTGTAAAAATCATGAGCCCTTACTTCCAATCTAGTAATGGTCTTAAATTCGTCAATTCGAGGTAAGTTTACGACAACAGTTACCACGAAAGTATTTCTAGAAAAGGAACAAGGAAAGCTAAGGCGATGGGAAATTTACAGTATCTGAGAAGCCAGGTCATCTTTAAAAAAACAAATTCTAGAATTCACAGCAATATAGGATCATAGACATAATATAGCAGTTCAATGCTCCTTGTTTCTAAAGAAATAGACCGATGTCTTAATATATTGTTTAGTTTTTGAAAGGTACTTTTTGCTATTCAGATGCACCTTGCCATCATTATACTGCACATTACTTCGTATACTACAGAAAATACAGTTTCTGTACTAGCTTGATTTTAATGTACACTATTTACATTATTCGGACTATTGTCCTCATCTTTGTCGCTATATGTATTACAACGTTTCAGTCGTTGTACGCTCCGGCCTACTTCAGGTGGTTGGAATGGCTAATTGAACCCTATATTTCGCTCACTGGGGTAGACTGTTCTAGTTCCATGTGTCATGTTTAATGGATGCCTCTTATCAGTTATCTCCTGTTTATCCCCCTCTCAATGTTCTCCACTGTCTTAACCGGGTATTGAACTCACACTCTTTGGGTCCTATCACTAGATTTAACCAACGCCTTTATCCACTATGCCATGTGTACGTAATACCTCATCTCAGAAACATAGACATATATTGATTTTAATATTTCCAGTTTAATGTATAAATCTTTAGCTGTCTCTTTTAATGATTACCTTACATTCTGTTTTCCTTTAATTAATGGTTTATTAAAATTCGCCTTCCTTTGCGACATTCTTTAGCTTATTTTTAACTTTTCGAGTTCGTGATCATCCTGGTGTCAATTGCATATCTGATGTTGTTCTGAGTGAGATTTCTTAGTTTTGAAACTTGTCTAATGCATGGAATAATAATGCAACACAAAATGTACTTAAAACAAAATGTATTGAAACAAGAAAGTGTACACAATATTTACATATAGTCTTTTGTATATTCCTGGTAAGAACTTTCCTGGAGAATGTGTTGACTGAGTCGCAGTCGGGCAGAGTCTCTACTTGAATCTCTTGATTCCTCCCTCTCTTCCCGGTACCAACCATATTTATATGGTCGGTACTCCACTATGCAAATTAGGTGGATCCTACCACAACACATAGTAGGTTTTATAATTCACTTTGGATCGTTTTATTGTATACAGATTAAAAAAAAACCGGTGAGAAAATACATATATTTCTTACTACAGTTATATTTTTGTCCGTACTTGATTAACTTGTTTCCTATTTGAATGCAGATGGTTTGTACTCAGTAAACGTTGTAGGTTAATGAATATGTTTCCCTCATCGACATACCTTGCCTAATAGATCAAAAAGCTTTATGCGGTGTGCTTGTACAAATACGTTTGCTTTATCTACGAAACAGCTATATATGGCTAAACAGATTACCGACAGAAGCATACTTTTTGTTAGGATTGAAGACCACTTAAGATGGAAATACGGTGTGGGTGCCTTTGAAAATAATTAATGGAACCTCGACAGTTCTCTATCAGTATCGGTCGTTATTTCTGAGATGAGGAATTATGTAAATTATTTACATTATTCGGACTATTGTCCTCCTCTTTGTCGCCATATTTATTACAACGTTTAGGCAGTTGTACGCTCCGGCATTCTCACTAGGATAGACTTGAGAACACATGACACATTGGATAAAGGCGTTGGTTAGATCTAGTGACAGGACCCAAAGACTGTGAGTTTAGCACCCGGTTAAGGCAGTAGAGAACTTGGAGAGGGGAATTAACAGGAGATAACTGATAGGTGACATCCATTAAACATGACACGTGGATCTAGAACTGTCTACCCTAGTGAGCGTAATAAAGAGTTAAGTTTGACAATCCAACCACTTGAAAAAGGTCGTAGTGTACAACGGCCGAAACGTTGTAATAAATAAGGCGACAAAGATGAGGACAATAGTCCGAATGATGTAAATAGCTCTAGCAGTTAAGTTTCTGATAGGGAATCAAAATTGTAACAAATACTCTGGCTTCATTTTCTGGCTAATTCTTTAACAGCTAATCCAAATTAGCAGCCGCAAAACTTCAAGATGATTGAATGCACATCTATTCTTTTAAAGAAAATGTACGAGATAGCTAGCAAGAAAAATAGATAAAATATGGTACATAGTTTTCCTGGATTAGAATGTGTTTAGTTATTTCGTCGTAATGGTAGTCAAAACTTGGACTTAAATATGCGTAAGTTTTGATCCGCGAAAAATGAACACGATAGAAAATCTTAACACAAGTTTTCTGGGGGTAAACATAGTTTGAATCAGTGTGTCTGTTGGGGTAGGCGTCAACTCTGAGCCAACGTAGTAGTGGTAGCAGTAGTGACAGTATTATTTAGTGTTTTTATGAATTTTGTATTTTTGCTACCATATATCTTGGTCACTATTTTGCAGCCTTAACTTTTTTTTACTCACTTGTATGTAGTAGACTTGTCAGTTGCAGTAATAAGTGTACTATTTTAAATGACACAAATTATTACTAAAAACACGAGAATATGTAAAAGGTTAAAAACAGAAAGGTTAATTTCAGAGAGTATGTCTACTTTTACTTATATTTTTTGTGTACAAAGCCCGTCTGTTCAAAACAAAAGATAGATATGCGTGTAAATAATGTACAATTGCTGTGAAAATGTGTGAGTAAAAAAAGACAAATATATGTCTTATATATCAAAATGATAGGTATTAGTAGATATGTTATCCCAGTTGCGGTTGTAGCGTGGCACCCTGCATTATTAGAAAAAAACTAAAGAAAAGAAATATTCATAGAAATATGATTTAATTTTTTTTATTCGGTTTATTAACCAGTTGTTAGTTTTTTTAGACGAAGAATAATTGAGTTTCGAGAATAATTCTCTAATTGTACTTAGGCGATCCTAAGGGAAGAAAAAAAAGAAGGAAAAGAGAAAGAGGAAAAAAGAGAAAGAGGATGAGTAATGCAAAAGGCCGGTCATTAGCGAAAACAGGTGTCAAGAGGTATCTAGGCCAACGCGCCTGACCGAATTTCAAAGGACAATGGAAATTGTTATTTGGGAGAATAGAATTAAAGGTAATTAAAAGAAAGAAGGAAAACAGACTTGGTAAAAGTGTATGAACATATGTACGATTGATAAAAATGTCGGTCAAAGCATCTGGCCTACTTTTGTGTAGAAGACTCATTATCAATTTGGAGAAATGGGATTTTTAGAACAATGGAAAACGAAATATTAATCGGGAAGGGGTCTTTTGGGATGAGAAGGTGACCGCTGGAATTGTATACAGATTCTGACCTGTTAAAAATTAGAACCCCACGATGATGAAGTGAAGACATTTTCAATTCAGATAATTAAGATTTTTGACTATCAGGTCTGAGCAAAAACAAAGAGGTGAAAACAATTGTTCTTGGCTCACAGAAAGCGCCAGCGAGACGGAAAAAATTCTTCCTGAAGTCACATCTAATTAGCGGCGGGCTGTTTTGACAGAAACCAGGAAGGTGAGAAAGGCCGAGATTGTCATCTTTCGTGCGTGCGAAAAAGGCCAAATTAGATTTTTTTTTTTTTAGCAAGGTGTCCTTTCCCAGAACAACGACGGGATAAGCCACGCCCGATTGGAGACGTCACGAAGTACGGGAGACGCCCAACCAGAATCTCATTAGCCGAAAGCGGTCACGTGATATGCGAGAAAGAGGAGAAAGGACGCTCGATCAAGACCCATTGGTCGAAAACGGTCACCTGACATACGAGAGACCGGGAGAGATGGGTATGCGCCTCCCCACCAGAGGCACTGTGAGGAAGTAGGGGTGAAAATAATAGCGATAATGGGAAATCAGAAATAATGCGACTTTTGGAATTATCGAGAAAACCCTGACGCCGACAGACCCACCCCAGTTTGTTGAGGCGTCAATAAAAGCAGGACCCCAGTCGACAGAAATCAGTTGCAGCTGGACCGCGGGCAGCGAGGGAGCTTGAACGCGGGCATCGGGCCCGGTTCATTCGCCCCTTTGCGGGCAAGAGAATCCTAAGACAAGAAATCCTTCCAGCCCAAGTCGAAGAAGAAGAAGATTGCTCGAAAGCCGCAGAGAAGTTGCAGCCAAGTCGAAGATAAGAAGAAGAGCTGCAGGCCAGACAGGCCGAAGAATTGCAGGCCAGACAAGAAGAAGAGCTGCAGGCCAGACAGGCCGAAGAATTGCAGGCCAGACAAGAAGAAGAGCTGCAGGCCAGACAGGCCGAAGAATTGCAGGCCAGACAAGAAGAAGAGCTGCAGGCCAGACAGGCCGAAGAATTGCAGGCCAGACAAGAGAGAAGAGTTGCAGGCCAGACAGGCAGTAAAGTTGCAGGCCAAACAGAGAGCTCAGTTCAGCCCCGGACGACAGAGAGCTCAGATCACCTCAGACGGCAGAGAGAAGAGTTGCAGGACGGAAGAAGAAGAAGTTACTTGTAGTTATGCATAGAAGACGTTGAAATCAAACCAAGCCCAAGAACAGAAATTCGTCTCAAACCAAATCGAAGTGAAGAAATACGTCCAACTCAAGCCGAAGAGAAGAATCAGCCGTGAACGACTGGTAGAGATTAGCGCCCAGTGTCAAAACTAAACCACATTCCGACACACAAAATTCTAGAGAGTAGGCAACTCAAGTTTTTAAGTTGTATGATAGAAGCTTGGTGCCACAGTCCACAAAAGCGGGCCGGGAAGTAAGAATAATTTTTATGTAACGAACATTAGATATAAAAAAAGGTTGTTACCCTTTTTATCAGTAATTTTTGGTCTCGTGAGTTTTTTTTCTTTTTACTTGTGTTTTGCCACCCCGTCGAACTCAACTTGCATACGGCCCCAATCCCTGTTTGATCCCGTCTGTCTAAGATCTAATCACAACGTGGGTAGGCAGACCGGAGATCAGTACAGTTACCCTAGTAACCAGGTGTTGGAAGCGAGTTGGGAAAGGCGAGGCTGGTAATCATCTAACCAAGGGGTTGGAACGTCACACTTGGAACAGCGAAGAGCGACCAGGAGGAGCGACGTCACAGTTGGCGCCGTGACCAAAGGATTCGACCCTGGACCAAGTGACGTCACAGTAGCTATTTTTTCTTTATTTTTCAACTGTTATTTTTTTTCTTTTTTGTTGGTGGTGGATTTGCCTTTTAGAGTCTATTATTACCAAAAGTGCAATTTAACCTGCGTGACGTAAATAGATGTATTATTTATTTGGATTTAATCTTAAGAGCACTTCCTTAGCTTTGATTATTGGATCGCTTTTCGTGTAGTGGATTATTGGTGTTTGAAACTAACTAAGAATTACACCTCCTAGTTTTATCTTACATTGTTATTGGTAAACTTGTCGGTGAGTCCTCTGGTATAAAACTATATATATTAATGCATTGTGTTAAACGATGACGATACCAGAAGACAGAAAAAATGATCATACAATAGAACTAGAAATAGAGTAATTGTTTGTACGTGCGGAGGTATGAACTGAAAGCGCTTTGATCGTGGTCGAATAGGCGGTAGTTCGGAGTGAGAACCCCGATAGCCAAGTTTGAATTCTGTTCTGGTTCGATGGATTCATCTTCGCGCTTGGGAATTGTATGAATCCGTATTTTCCACCAAGCTGCAGGTTAAAACGTAAGACTTCTATTAGGAATAATCATTGTCATTCTCAAAAGATTTGGTAATTTAATATTCACAGCAGAATAAAAATCTAATCTGAATAGCAGAGTGTCAGTATATTTCCATCACCTAATCGTCAAAGCAACAAGGACTAAAATCGTACGATAATTATGAGTAATAATATTCATAATTATTCTAATGATCATAAGGTTAACCTTTTTTCCTGGGTTTCAAAACGTCATAGAAAATTTTTAATCTGTTCAAGATAAGTCTATTAATGGCGTTTAGATCATGCCGCGTAATATCTGCCATTACCAGCAGAGATTTGCAAGTTCTTGTTCATGATCAATCAAGGGAGACATTTTAGAATTTGCAAAAAATATGGTAGTCAATTACAATGAAATCTTCTTCCTGCCACTAGAAAAAGGATGTTTTATGTGCATTTTATCTGCCAAAGAATCCAGCACGACATTATTTTCAGGTAGAAAATAGAAATATTTCTTGGAATTCGTAACCGAAAGAAGAGTATGAATTGCGATCAAAAAGAAATTGCAACACAACAAAATGAACACTTGAAGTGGAAATCACTGTAAATGCGGCTTTTCGTCAAATGAGGGGGAAACAAAGAGCAGTGGTCCGAATCCGTAGAGGACATGCTACCTCATCGATGACAACTCACCGGTTCTCCATTAGGTTGAATCTTCTCGCAACTGTAGAGTTTGACGGGCGTCAGTTCCCCTCTTCTGACATCACGCTTATCCGGTTACGTTTAAATTTCTCTCTCAACTCATAGACATTTATACATGGTAGCGCACTGTAGCGGAGCGGCCATGTTCACACTGTAACATCAGCAAGAAAACTGGCGTGATCAAACTCAAACTTCGAGTACGTGACCACAATAGTACGTGCTTTAAGTATGTATGAACAGAAGGCAGTGTGGCAGAAGTAAGAATATGTTATGGCGCAAGTGAGGATAATTTTTAACATACCCTCGCAGATCGCCAGTCAACGTTTCACACCAGGCATGTTATCATATTTTATTGATGAACGAGCTAGTTGCAACCATCAGTTCATTTCTAATAGTAACTTTTCTCGCATTTCTTGCATGTGTAATTACCTTCCGATATCTTGCTTTCACGGCACATAGAATCTTCAAAAACTTAAATGCCAAGTCAGTCGCCATATTTTGTTTTCTTGAACCCTGTTCCGTCATTGCCATTTTCTTCATTTTCTCCTCAAATAAATTCTTCTTGCTGTCTTTCACTCCCAGTATCATTTACTATGAACTTTCGGCTGTTATAGTCAGTGTAAGAAAATTATCAACAATGCGGAGGTCGCAGCTCGATATTATCAACCGGTGTGTGTTTGGTGAAGTCATCTTGTTCTCCATTGCTTACTGAGAAAGTAACAAATAACTAAAATAAAGTAACCAAATGACTAAATTTAAATTTTAAGATATATTTCGCCACTTAAGGAAACGGACAATAAAATAACATATAATAAAATGTAACCTTTTCGATAAGTTTCTAAATTTACCAAGTAGGCTGATGAAAAACAGATTCTGTTTGCGTTTTGTATAAATGAAAAAAATATTACGTTTCCATATCAATATTGTAACTATCACCATCATCAGTGATGGAGTTCATCCTCGTTGTTGTCATAATTTTTGCCTGATTTTTGTTGCAGTCTTAATTATCTATTCATCATCGAGAGATTATTTGAAGCGAGTGAATTTGTTGAAAATCCTTGTATGCCTCGAAATTATTCCCATTTTTTTCCATGTTTGTTTTTACGCTATTTTGTCCTCCTTTTTATTTTCACCTATTTTAATCTATTCTTCAGTTCATGTCCACAAACTTGAATTCATTAATGTCTGAATTACGTAATTATCACTCGCTTTAAGCCAAACAGATACACACAAAATGAGTGACAGCCTCTTTCTCTCTCTCTCTCTCTCTCACACACACACACACACACTCTCTCGATCTATCATTCTCTCACTTTAGAAATGTAATCCAAAAATTTGATCACGATGTGCAACAACTTATTCGAAAATTGGAAAAATATAATTACATATGATATCGACGCACCTCCTCGTCTGCTTTACTATACATTTTATACATACATTGTCATTTACATGGGTGTGTGTATTTTTTGCGAGTATATGATTGTAACATGCAGAAATAGAAAGTGATTATATATATATATATATATATATATATATATATATATATATATATATATATATATAATGTGTGATAGAAAATTGATTAAGCTTAGTTTTTTATACATAAGGTACCTCATGAAGAGTGAAATAATTAATTCATTGTATGGTCCCTGAAGACGATCAAGCTAATCACTTGTCTACTGCAGGTGTCCTTTCCCCAAACTTTCAGTTAACTTCGTCTATAATATTCTTAAGTTTCAATCCCCATAAGTAGATAGCATCATGGTCAGAAACCATTATTTTTGCATGGTTATAATTTTTTTCGCTCTTACTTATGTCTAAAGATATTTTTTTTAAAAATGTTTAAGAAATATTTTCCTTCTGTTATTGACTTTACAGTTCTTTCTATTGTTCGTTCTGTAAAACCTCCAGCTGTGAAAAAAATCTTTCTTTGGTGTTATTTATTTTCTCAGTTTTCTGCATTTTAATTAACTTTCAAGTTTTTGTTTCATCTTTTTGCCGTTTATTGTTTTCTCTAGATCGTGTTTTGTTAGTAGTAAGTTTAGTCTGGCACAAGGACATAGCATTCATGACAGACCACTAGAAATCGAAATCCCTACAACAGCGACTAGTTTTTTTTTTAAGATTTTCTTTCTAGCTATTCATTTCGACATTGATTGCCTTTCATATTAGCTCGGGTCGTAACTAATTTCTATTTACGAGAAGCAGTTGTATTGACGAATGCATGATCCTAATCAAACGTTACTTAAATATAAAAACACAGGTAAATAGAAATGTGTTTCTTATAACAAAGCTCAACGAAAAAAGCAACAGACTGTGAAGGATAAAATATCTACAGCCGACCGCCAGATGATTAGCTCTATGGAAGAAGTCTAATGCTGGGTATCCGGTGGAATCTTCTGCGTCTTATTCATTCAAAATCTTTCGAAACATATGAAGCAATAAATGCACATTTATACTTCCAGCAGCTGCAACGTGGCCGCGGAATAAAACAGGAAATAAATTTAGAGAAAATAGATTCGCCAGTTCTTCTCATCATATTCATCTGATCTTCTAACCCTATTATATTTGTTGATTGTTTCAACTTGTTTTGACGTAGAACCATTTCTCTAATGGAAAATAAATTCAGGAATGCTGGGGAAAGGTTTTCGCATCAAAACCAGGAGAATTTTACACAAAAGCATAGCTGACTCTTTCGATTGTTAACCTTCCCAGATTGTGACCCCGGTTCGAAATTTTGGAAACTGACCATAGTTAATTTTTCAACATGTTGATAATATCAGCCTGGACAGACGATCTTCGCCAGCAGTACTGTTAGGAAGGGACTAAAAACAAACTAGGTGTTTATGCAAACTTTTTGAGTGAAATTAGTTAGACGAAAATTTTTATAAGCCGTTTTGGAAGTCCGAAGTTACAAGTCATTATGACCAAGGGTTTTAACTCACTGGCCTTGATCTAACTTAATCTCAGCATTATTCCAGTATAATACGCAGTTTTGCTCTGCGGGTGTTGAAGAAACATAAATGGGCCCGAGCAGCCATCCGAAAGAATAAATACATTCCCGAAAGCGAGTAAATATTTACGACTCTGCCATTGAATTCTCATAGATAATTTATTGTCAAAAGGCGTTATTTTTATTTTTCGTCTGTAAGAACAGTTTGTTAGCAATTAAGGTAAGATGACACTTTACTAAGCTTAAGTTAGCTTGCAGAAGGTCATACTGTTAGAATGTAAAGCCTTACACAAACATAATGTTATGCTCGTATTTCTTGCTAAACATTGGCTAACAACTTTACCGAATATATAATTGGCAATAAGTTTAACTTAAGTTTATGCTAAGTGTGTGAAACACAGACTGATATCTGTTAACTCTACGCGTCAATCCTCTCACAATTATTATTATTATTATAATTGTCCGGTTCCTTGTACCACGGTGATAGTCCAGGGTAGAAGCAATAAAGAACTTGAACACGGCTATGGAATAACACAGATATATTACAAACAGGAATATATACATAGAGGTAGAAAGTATTAGTACGAACAATCAGGTTTAGTCGTAACTTTCTGAACGCGACTCTGTTTTGGACTGCCTCTGACTCGACTGACTCGGTCGCTCTGACTGACAGACTTCTGACGGACTTGAGGCGCAGTATTTATTACGCATTATGTTATCATGGGTAAGGTCCCATAACAATTATTCGCTGTGATTTTTCAGGATGTGGGGGGCCATGTAACACCACAAATTCTCATCTTTTGTAGTACAAAGCAATATTTGTTCCACCATCAATTTAAAGAAGTGTTTGTTCCTCGTTGCGTCACTGTCTCTTTTGGACAATATCCCCCGTGAATACCAAATTCTCCAAGAACACATTCTTCATTACATTTCTCTTTCTGATTCTATGCAACGTAGAATTTTTTTTTCCCATTTTCCTTAACAAAATGTATTTCTTACTAAAATGTTCCATTCATTCTATTCCCAGTATCCTTCTGCTTACCATACTTACATTCGCCTGGTATGGTATCAGGCCATAAGTATGGATTACGAAAAAAGAATCAATACCATTTTGGTAGTTGTAATGGTCTTTGAGAGGAATATAGGCAAACGCTCTTTCATTGAATCTTGTAAAACGACACAAGATTACAAAGGAAGCCATTTTCATAATTCTGAATATTTTCTTTATTTTTATTCCAATTAACTTTGGAAGTAACATTAGGTTTTCATTTCATTTATTCTTTTGTTTCCTTGATATAACTTGCCTTCTGACTATTTCTCTTCAATTTTCTTTACTCTGTCTCCATCCATTTTTTTTCTATTTTCCTATAGATTTCTATCTATAATAACTTGCGTTCTTTGTTTATTCTAAACATTAACACATTATTGGGACATAGAGTTGCCTTCTGTATTTATTTGTAATAGAATAATTTTCGTCTTTTGTGTTGATTGCATTTTTTTAAAGATTTAGCTCTGAAATGATTGTTTTTCTTTTATATAAAACTGTTTCTGTAATTTTTTTTTAATATTCTTTTTTTTTTTTCAATTGCAATATATAAACGTTGTGATTTGTTCCGTTCGGTAATCTTTGCCGATTTGAAATTTTAATATTGCGTTGTTGCGAGTGAATCGATGGTATGAATTATACATAATTTTCCCAACGGGGAAAGAACGTGAATATTTTTGATGCAAAAAATAAATAAATAAATAAAAAATAAATAAAAGTAAAATAAAAAAAATAAATAAAAAAAAACATCAATGAGATAAACGTGAAAAAATACGAAAGAAAAGAAACAGAGGCTACATAAAAACACACAAGGAAGGACATTAAAACAAATGAATGAAAACGTTTCTGTGTCTGGACTGGCGAAATATGCGCTCCCCTCAAACACCAAAAAAAATGGCGACCAAGACAACGATAATGATTATAATGGTGGTGGTGGGGGGTGATGATGATGATAGAGATGATGATGCCTCACTTTTACACTGGCACGGCTTTTTGCCTTAAGTTTATTTCATTAACTGTCCTTCATTCGAGGATTGTTTTGATTTTCATATCAAAAATAGTTCTGTTTAGGAATATCGTTTTATATAGTGCAGAAATGTGTTTGAAATTTGCATTTTATTTGGCTTTCAAAAAGTTGGAATCTATTTGTAAAAATTTCCTTAAAAATAACAATCAATTTATGAATGCAATGTCAATTTGAAATTTTTCTTTCAAAGATCTCAAGTAGTGAATATATCTTACTTTGCGAAGTGATAGCGAGCGGGCGAAGCCTGCTAGTATTTTATAAAAACATTTCAAAATACACAAAATTACTAGACTTTAATGTACTGTAAATCGAGCAGTGTTTTTATCCTTCAAGTGATAATGAAAGATCTAGGCAGATAATAGACGATAAATTAATAAATCTTAATTGACTTATCTTTCGATCGACTTGAAAATTTCGCGTACACAACACTAATCAGGGTTAGGCAAATCTATTGAATTATTAAGCGATATCATATTTATAAATTTCAAATTTGATGTCATGTTCCTGTTTAGTTTTTGTTAATTAAAATGGCTGGTAGAAAATAATCTGTACATGACAAAGGGTATAAGACTACATTGGCCAGGGCTGACCATGGGTAGCATCCTAGTTGTCTGCTTGGCTGGAGTATCGCCGTCTGTGACTGTAGAGTCCGACATAAGAGTGACAATTGATCATGCAGGACACCAGAGAGTGGTCTGTATCGCAGTCCGCGCTGTGGTAAGAACGTGTGTGAAGGTCGTTCTTAATGGCGACTCTGACCAGTATGCGATCCAGCTGAGGCAAGTGCTTTGAGCGTGGATGTCTCCAAGAGACCTAGTGCTGGGACTTGTTCCTGAAGAATGAGTTGGCTATGTACAAGTTGTGGCAAGTGTGTAAGTCGAGCAGTCTCTGGCCGTTGTCATTCATCTTGCCCACGCCAAACTGTCCAAGGCACGAAGGCCAAGTGTCATGATCAGCACCCACTCTGGCGTTGAAGCCTCCTAGGATAATAATTTGTTCATTTCTGGGGATACTGCTGATGGTGATTGCCAGTTTGTCATAAAACTCACCCTTAGTGTCCAGTGTGGCAGAGAGTGTCGGGGCATACACAGTGACGAGGGTGACAGGGCCTACGGTGGTTTTGTGGCGGAGAGTAAAGAGATTATTGGAAGGTTGCTGCCTGGTTCTCTCGTATTAAGCAGGCTGTTCCTCACTGCGAAGCCCACACCGTGTTGGAGTGGTTCGTCGAGCTCTTCCTCTGCCAGAAGAATGTGTAGTCTTTTCCTTCAGTGATCCAGAGTCAGCCAGACGTGCTTCCTCATGTTCACATGAAGCCTTTTGACTTCACAGTTGATGACGGCAGTTATCTTGAAGTTTCTGATATCCTGGGAGTCTTCAGAGTGGCCGATCATCATAGGCGGGAAGTTCTGACAGCCCAATTTATAGCGAATTTCCTTTTCTAAATTCTTGTTATTGTCTGGTGCGATGATTGCAGTGTGCTTGTCGGATGTCTCCTAATCTCAATCTCCATGCACCCAATAAAGAAGGCAGACTGTGGCGGGAGAGAACCTTACTGGCTGGGGACTGCTCAGCTTGAGGCGGGCGGTAGCTGTCCAATGAGATTCGAAAATCTCTCCCACAGACAGGAACAATCCCTAGCGCTGTGCTCTACGCCAAGCGAGTGGTAGCGTATAACCGGTAATTGCCGTTCTCCGTGTTTTCTCAACGCCAAATGTGAAGCTGGAGTGTCCTTTCCAGGTGTAGTGCATATTGTTTTGATGCAGTGTGGTGTGATCTGATGCAAGTCTGAGCGATGTGATACGGAGGACAGGCTGTTGCCGATGTAGCACGCCCCCACTTTACCACGTCACCGGTGAGGCCAAAGGAACGACCAGGTCGCTACAGTTTGGGACTGGTGCCGTCGCAGGAGCTGCCAGAACGGGGTGGGTACAACAACGAACTGCCTTAGGGACGCCGTCTCCGGGTTTTTTCTCGAGGTTTACTCCAGAAGTTTTTTCTATGGCTGGTTATAGCCGCAAGGCAGCGGAGGTTTGAAATAAGGGTTTTTTTTTTTTACCTAGATGAACTACCTTTCCAAGCTGTCGAGCTACACCTAACAGATGCCGGATGGAATTTATCGTCATACTCAGGACCGCGAGGACCCCAGTTTTGAGATTATCTATTTTCTGGGATACTAACAGTAATAACTGCCCCGACTCAGGGTAGACCTGGGGAGCAACACCAATTAAAGAGGTGGTTCCACTCTTCTCAAAATTTCCTGATCAGAGGTCTTGCTGCCGGATGTACTTTATCGCCTTAGCCAGGACCAATATATATATATATATATATTTATATTTATTCATATATATATATATATATATATATATATATAATGAATAAATATAAATATAAAAGCGAACATTGATATCAACACTTAGAGGCGACAGGCTGTTACATGCTAGGCGCAATCGTCTGCGCCTATCACGAAACTGCCTGTCGCTTCTGAGTATTGACTTCAATGTTCGCTTTTATATTTATATTTACATACGCTTTATCTCTGATATTGATCATTTTATCCCATGAATATGGCACACCTTAAAACTATATTTCTTCATATATATGGTGGGGGTGAGTGAAGACCAGTGCTGCCCGTCCACCTTAATAAGCCGAGAAAAAAAGGTACGTGCATATGTGTATGTATGTTGCTGATTGCCTAAAGCTGTGTGGGTCTGCTGCAAATAGAGAGAGAGAGAGAAAAGAGATGGGGGTGAAACAGAAGAAAAAAAAAACATACGTAGAATGAAAACAAATATTTTTAAATTCATGCACGCAGTTTTGACACATAAAATGGAAAGTGTAATGTGGTATAATTTTAAGCGTATGTTAGTAGAGCCCTACTGCAACCCAGATATTTTCAATGAAATTCCTTCGACAATCAGCTTTCAAAATGCAATTGTAAAAATCAAAATACTAATTTTAGTACTGAGTGTGTTTGGGGGGGGCGTAAACAAAATCTGCTTGAGGAAATATAACATTTTCTTCGTATTAGTATAGTGGTCCCCAGCATTAGAATTACACACACACACATATGTATATTGTAATGACAAAAGTAGGCAGGTGTAAGCTTTAAGTAAGCATTATTTAACTGAGAATACAAGGTTCGCGAATAGTGTCCTTTTTTAGTCCAAGTTAACAGAAATAGCTCTCTCAAATAGGAGAGTAAAAAACAAGGGGAGTACACTTATGATTATTCATAAAATATAAATCAGGGGTTGATTATTGTTGTTCCAACGAGAGAAAAGTGTATATTTGAAAGAAAGAAAAAGACGTAAGCGTTTTTTGTTTATTTGGTGGATTTATTCATAGTTTATTTCCTATATTTCGCTACACGGGTTTTGGATTTTGTGACGAAGAATGGTTGGTTAGACATATTATTTAAAGGAATGACTATTTTCTTCCTATGTTAAACCTTGTAAACACAAAAGACAATAGTTAAAAGGTTTACCATAGGAAGAAGACCAGATGAGATATATCTGAAAATGTGATTTATATAGAATTTTAGTGTTGTCGATCAGAATTTATCACAAGGATTCTTGTTAATTATTGGCTGATAGATTTTTTTTTAGCACTTTGGTCTGGTAAGTTACACTTGAGGCGTATACTGAAGGAGGTGTTAGTATGGCTGATATAGTTAACTGATTTGTGACAAGAAACACAATCTTCTAGTGAAATTGTTACACTATATTACTCAGCGCTAGTTTATTTTTTTTAAGCATTTCACCCCTAGCAAGGCGGGAAGCCACTAGCACGCAAGAGAGTACAGAGGATTTGGAGCGAGAGCAAATAGGAATGATAGAGGAAAGGATGAGGAGAAGAATAGTGGATAGATCAAGGCAACTGGAGATGTCGATTGAAATTACATTTGAATAGTTGGTGTGACACTATTTAGTGGTCGCGTGAAAATGAAAAGCGAAAAATAATTAAGACGAGAAGAAGCTGAAATAATTAAGGCGATTTGAAGCTATCACAAAAACACAGACTGAGCGATGTTATTTTTTTAACAAAGAAAAGTGGTAAATTTTTTTATTTTCCTTTGCGAAAAGAAAAAGTATTTTTTTCTCTCGCAGAAGATAGGAGATTCGTAAGATCTCGGATCTGTCGAATTAATTTATGTTACGAGGCGGCGAATAAGAGATAGCCATCTGCCCATGGCAATAATGAAAATTTCAAATTGGTCAACTGACCCCTACGAAACAGAAACTGGGAGATAATTATAATCACGTCACGTATTGACCGAGAAAGACATCAGCTGAAGGCCACCCCAAAATAAAGGCAAAGATTAAAACATTAACTATCCTTCGGAGGTATCATTTGGTTTTGGGAAAAACACCTGTTTTATTGTCCAGACCTGAACATGATAAAAGTTTGATACCGGGAGAGATAATTAGCAATACGTCCAGTTAACCACCCACTTGACGCTGGCGGAAATCTCGATTGATAAAGTCCAGGTGACATTCGGTTATGATAGAGATTAAGGACCACACTACGTGTCGTAGGGGTATGGTGAAAAAAGAAAAAGAAGAAAAGAAAAAAAAGGAAGATATTTTTTTTCCTTTGAGCGAAATTTTTAAATTGAGGCCCGTCTAGCCACACCCACGCTGCTGGGCGATCATTGGCTGAATGGTGGCGTGAGCGGTAGGCGAAGGTAAACTATGAGAAAGAAGGGAGGCCTGTTGACGCCTCTGAGGGGATTGGTGTGAGATACCGATATGAGAAAGGAAGAATTTGGGAGGTCGATTCATTTAAATCAGAAAGTAATGGACTTCCAAATATGGAAAGTAATAAATTTTCCTGTCCGAAAACAAAGAAAATCCTTATTGTGGATTTAGAATTACCGAGGAACCCCAAACCACGACAAGCCCACACCCGGTTTTGGTCGGCTTCCATATAAGCAGAGTCACAGCGACTTAGCCAGTAGTTGGAATTGACGCCAGAGAGAGAAGTTAGTTGCAGTTGAAGCTGTGGAGCTCTGAGACCAGCCTCGCAGGAAGATGACTGAAGATCCACGCATCCCGACTTTAACTTCTAACCAAAAACAATTTATTTTTGAAGAACGACTTAGACTCAAACCACCAAAACAAGTTTTACGAATATCGCCTGAAGATACAAAAAAAAACAGTTTCTTAAAAAAAACAACTTAAGATGTTAAGACTCTCCTAACAAACACAAAGTGTCACGAATCCATATTAGCGGTTTGGGAGAAAGACGCAGTCCTGTATTCAGAAACCAGATATAAAAATATTTGTTTTAACACATTTGAACTTTCCGAGTTGTTACTTTATTTTCTTTTACATATACTTGTGCGGTGTTACCTTTGCTCGGACTCGGCTTGTATTGCGGCCCGGCGACTGATTGATTTCGTCTACCTAAGATCAAATCAAAACGTGGGTAGGTTAGACTAGAAATCAAAGCAGTTACTTCGGTAACCAGACGTTGGAGGCGAGCTGGGAACGACAAAGCTGATACCGAATCTAACCAGATTCCCATCCGAATCAGCAAAGGGTTAGAACGTCACATTTGGTGCCGCGACCAATACCAAGTCACATTGGTCGTCCTAGGATAGCAACGGGCGCGCAGGGGCCGAGGGTGACGTCACATTGGAGATTATAGCTATCAGGGAAACAGGAATATGGAAGGGAGTTCCACAGGCTAGAGGTGCGAGATATGAAGCTATTGGAGTAGAAGAGGCGGCTACATTTAACAGTTTCAACAGTGAAAGAGTGAGAGCAGGATGCCAGCCTCATAGGACGCTTGAATTCGCGAAGTCTCGGAACCAGCGAAAGCAGCTCATCGGAGCAATTTGACGGGGTTATCTTGATTAATGACAACAAAAGTTTGCGGTCTTCTATCTTTTTGTAATATATTATGAATTTTACATGTTTTTCGGGAATTACGACAGAAATATATTGCTTAATGATTTTGCGCATAGGGAATTTGTATTGATTATAATTATTGTGAAATTGGTTGCAGTAAATGATGTCCTGTTGTGTGGTATTTTTATAACTGATGTCGTGTATTTTTGCAAGAATAATTTTATTAGTTTATCAGTGATACAGTCGGAAAGATTTTGGTTACTAATATTTGATTTATGTGTTTTAGTTCGCTCAGAAATATTCTTGGGAACAGGAATTTTTGTGTGCCCTATTTAAGAAGTTTGTTATCATTGCAACTTTATATCTTTACTGACATTCGCATTCATAGTTTGGAAGACAATAATTCATAGTAATGTGTGATTTTCTGGACGGATAAGTGGTAAATACATTGGATTAACATCAGGAAGAAGCAGCTGATGTTTCTGGGACACGTAATGAGAAAGAAGAGCCTGGAGAATCTGATACTCACAGGCCGAATAGATTTAAAGAGGGACACGGGAAAGTAACTCATGACATAGCGGGCTTATGCAAGTCGATGACAGAACTTGGTTTGGGGGAGGTGGCAGAGGGGTGAAACTTACTGAGAGCTACAAGAGATAGGCGAAAGTAGAGAGCCATGACTGCCTACATCCTGAAACGACACGGTAAATAATAAGAAAGAAAGATCAATAACAAGGAATGGGATTTTCTTATTGTTATGGGATCTTACCCATAATAATAATAATGGACTATTCCATACTTAATGAATACTGCGCCTCAGGAGTAGGCAAGGAGGCAGTCGTTCAAGTCGAGTCAAGAGTCGAGTCAGAGGCAGTCCGAAACAGAGTCGCGTTCAGACAATTACTGCAAGACATTGAATAGTGATACTGGTCGAGACTACATTGTTCTCTACTAAACCTGATTGTTCATACTAACACTTCTACTTCTCTGTATATATTCCTGTTTGTAATATATCTGTGTTATTCCATACCCGTGTTCGAGTTCTCCTTTATTGGTTCTAC